>JADRCD010191322.1:0-11191 GCA_019843815.1 Montemys delectorum | reverse complement strand
TTCCTCCGGAAATTGGACATAGTTTTACCAGAGGACCCAGCCATACCACTCCTGGGCATATACCCACAAGACGCTCCATCATGTAATAAGGACACATGCTCCACCATGTTCATAGCAGCCTTATTTATAATAGCCAGAAACTGGAAACAACCCAGATGTCCCTCAACAGAGGAATGGATACAGAAAGTGTGGTATATCTACACAATGGAGTACTACTCAGCTATTAAAAACAACGAATTTATAAAATTCTTAGGGAAATGGATGGATCTGGAGAGTATCATCCTGAGTGAGGTAACCCAATCACAAAAGATCACACATGGAAAAATGTCATTTCTTAACCACACTTTACCTTGTAAATATGTTTATAAGATGCCTATTCATACAGTCCCGTTGTGTAAGAACTGAGTTCTTGTAAGCCTCATTGCATTGCTAAAAAATCTTTTTGTTGTTATGTGTTATTTGACTGGGATGTATATTGCTGTGGCAACATTTAGACATTATAAGCAGTTCTGTTTTATAGGAAGCACTGACAGTATTTCTTAAAAGAGAAGTTATAAAAAGCGTCTCAGAGCTTCTGAAGATAAAGATTTATTGTATGCAATAGCACTGAGAATAAGTAATGTAGACTTGCCTTTATATAAGTATGTACATTCATGGTCAAATACATTAGGCTGAAACTTACATGTAAAATGTCTCATCGGATATCAGTTAGAGAGAATTGAAGCCCCTGAGACCTCAATCAACTTAGGCTCATAAAAATTTATTTAAATATGAAGAGAGTTTTTTTGTTTGGTTCAGTTTTTTGTTTTACTTTTATTTATTTATTTTATTTTTTTATAGTCCAGGAGGTGCTGCACTCCAGGTCCCTCTCCCACAGTTCCTCACCCCATTATTCTTCCCCATACCCTGTCTCCACCTCCCAGGCCTCCCCACTATCTGGGGCCTCAAGTTTCTCAAGGGCATCTTCTTACACTGAGGTCAGACCAGATAGTCCTCTGCTCTATGGGTCCAAGGGCTTTGGAACAGCTCAGGTATGCAGCTTCATTGGTGGTCCAGTGTCTGAGTGTTTTAAAATATAAATCTATGTGTGTAAACAAAAGTTCTCTCAAAGTAAGTAAATGTATTTATTTTCATTCTCAGACTTTTATTAGACCATCTAGTTTCTACATGCAAATTATTTGCTTGAATAGCACTTGATAGTCACCTTAGAATTGATGTTATCTAAATTAAATCTAATCAGTCTATTGGGAAGCTGAAAATTCACCCATGATTCAACTCTATTGTCTAAATGAATTTGGTCAGAAAAGAAAAATGTGGTAAATGTACTTATATAAATAATTTTGGGGATAAGCAAGCATTTGAGAATCATGAAGAATAATTTTAAATATTTTACAAAGCCATTTGCTGACTTCAGTGCATAGTAAAATTTTAGTGATAATCTGGTGTATCATAGTAGAGAAGATTGATCAGCTTTTATTGCCTTTGTTGGTGAAAATGAATGGAGAAAATGAATATAATTGTATGTGATTTTAATAAAGATTCATTTTAGAAGAAAGGTATGTCATTTTTTCTCCACTTTATTAAAATCTCATATGACCATGAGGATATTAAGCTTTGCATTGGAGCATAACTGATATTATAAATTACTTGTCATACTAATGGTCCAATTAATCAAAGAAAATGTCAGGAAAGTGTATGGGAGATTACTCCACAAGTTTGTAATAAACAGATTTTCTCATATGGGTATCTATAAAAATATGAGAAGATCTTTTATCTTTCTGATTGAAGGATGTTCCTTTTGTAGTTTGGATCCAAGTTTAAGTTAATAAATAAAAGAACCAACTAACAAACAGTTGTATAGATAACTTTAGAACCTGCTTAAATTAGGATATTTGAAATCTCTGCTAGTCCTACACTTTCAGCATGGTGCTTAGACATTCAGAAATTTCCTGCAGTGCTTCAAACAACACTAACCTGAAATGGTCAACTCTTATTAGCCCATCTCAGAAAAAAATCTACCACAGAGTACCTAACATTTGAAGTAACATACTGATACATTAATTAGTTGCTAAGTTACATATTTTAAGGCTTATTTTTAATGCAAATTTTATTGATTAGGCTGTTACTATACTTACTTTAAGAATGTTTAAACATGTTTGAACTTTGAACTACATCTACTAGCTAACTATGAGTTAGGTTATATGTTAGGTTTTAGTATTTGTCATTGTACAAATGACTGTGTTTTTATCCCACCAAATTTGACATTCTAACTGTTCCTTCAATATTATACTGATGTTTGGTCTCCTGTTAGGTATCTTACACAGACATGTTATACTTATAAGAGTATACTGAAAATGATATTCTTATCTCAAGAAAGGAAAAGATAAAATTCAGATTCATATTATGCTATATTTACTTACTTCGAATGGTATTACATGATAGGCACATGCTGCCTCATAGTATGTTACATGGATTGAATTTGATATGATAGATTTCACTACTACATCATATCATCTGCTGGAGCATAATTGAGATTTCCTGCGATGTGAGTTTCTTAATCATGATGAAAAAAATGATAAATAAAGGTACATGAATAGAACTGTTGGCAAAAGTATTCATAAAGGGAAAATGGATATCCAACCTCAATCGCTCTTCCAGTAATTACAAAGTATCGTATTTTTCATCATGGAATGTTGAAACATACTCCAAAAACTGCATTGTGTGAACAGATTTCTGAGAGCTTGTTCAAAAATTCCAAGAAAACAAGACATGAGCTTTTTGAACTCAGTTCTTCAAAACATCAAATTGTTCTTGTTATGTGTTTTTGTTCTCTTTTCAGGTGTAGCAAATCGGAGTATATTTATTTCAGCTTTTGCTAATCATATGCCTCTATGGAAAAAAAATACATCCTTTTGAATTATGTGGATTGTCCTTGTGATTATATACTTTATTCAGGTCACTCTTCTTAATCCTTACTCTATAAATTGTCTGATTCTCTGAATAAAGCTATTCATTGATTGAGATTTCAGTTCACCTAGTTTTCAGGCCCCTCTCACCCAGGCCCACGCTGCCAACTGGAGTAATAAACAGTGACTTCATTGAATTTTATCAAGCAGCCTTTGGAAATCTGTTAAATCATTGTGGAGAGTGTGGACATGGATTCAGGGTTGTTTCTGTTGCTGGTGTAATAAACAGCACTCAAAAGCTACTGTGGCTAGATCAGCACTGGGAGTGCAAATCCTTATTGCCAAGTACAATTTTCATCTTCGCCATGGTCACCAGCTTCATCAATTAATTGAACAATAACAGAAGTAGTTAGAGAAAGAAGCTGGCTGTGATCCTCAGAACAGGTCATCCCATTCATTTTATCTGAAATCTCTTCTAGATTCCTCCTTCTGTGAACATTTCCACAGGACATTCCGAAGAGATTATCCATATGTGTCTTTGCTGCTAGCTTCCCAATCATCTTCCATATACCTCCATGATCACTTTGTCAAACAGTATGCATCAGATAATAAGTTATTATAAACTATTACTGATGACTTTTTTCTTCAAGGAAAAATTAACAAGGACTCTTCGGCCAACCCTCAGAAGTCATATTCTGTGAAGATTTGCCCACATCACTATACAGGTAGATGCATCGGGATAGCTAACTACTTGGAGGTAGAACCTGCACAGAATGTAGAACCAGCTTAAGAAGGCCTAATATCCCTGCTCCTCAATCAACTGGCCATAGAAAATTCATTTTTAGGTGCTTAGTGTATGAGAGCTTATAATGAGAAGCTAATGTCACTAGGATAAGGAACGAAGAGCATTTGTCTCAATTCCGCATAAATTCATCTGTCCCGGATTGGAATGTAGCTCATTTAGTATTTGTTCCCAATAAGCATGAAGCTATGGATTTAATGTCTAGCATTGAATAAAACAGTTATAGTTATAGTTATAGCTATAGTTATGAGCACCCACAATCCTAAAGTCAGTGGTAAGAAACAGGAAGATCTCATGGTCAAGAACATCTAATCTCTATAATGTACTATAAAATGCTGGTTTGCTTAAGCAATGCAAAATAAATATGTGTCAACATTAAGGGTTGCCATCTCCTTAAGCTGATGTGCTGTCAGTCATCAAGACCCATCTTTACACATGATAGTTAGATGAGTTGAATGGGAAGTAATCAGGATCATGACTTCTACAAGTTTCAAATTCTGGCTGATTTAGTGGCATTTGCTTCTGCACTCTCTAGAAATATGGTACTACTTTTTTTTTTTAACTATATAACAGAGCCCCAAATGATAGGAGACCCTAAGACCGTAGCAAAATTGATTCCATGGTGGAAATACTATTCAGGCCATAAGTTAGCATGAAGGCATTATCATCTGCCAAAATAAAAACAAATAATCTAGTCCCTCAAAATCCATAGTTCTAAGAACGTCTCAAAACATACTAATCTTGTTTGGGTTTTGTTGTTTGTCTATTGTTTTTTGTTTTGTTTTGGCTTTGGTTTTGGTTTTTGGTTTTTTGGGTTTTTTTTTTTTTGATTTTGTAGTTTTGCTTATGCTTAACTGTTTTTGTTATCCAATGTATGTCAACAAAGAATGTTTTTGTTTGTTTGGTTTTGTTTGTCTTGCTTTTGAGCACTTTTAAAAGTCCATCCTAAGAAAGGCTCAGTGCCACACTGGGACTTCAACACCCTGAGAAAGGCTCAGTGCTACAGTGGGCTTGAACACTCTATGTGGTCACTGATTGGCTAATAAAGACATTTATTGACTTAAACCCATGTCTGAGTAGTCTTCTTAGGTGGATACACCACAACAAGTAATTTTGTAGGTAATGGCATTTCTACTCATTTTTATTTAGTCTTTCCTATCGAGACAGTCTTCAATCTATATTTTATTAGACTAATGAATAATTCTGCCAACTTCTATATTTAATGTGGTACATATACTTTGAGAAAATAAACCATAAACTGTACTTAGTAATTTTCTGGAAATACAGTGGATAGAATTATGTTAAGATTATAGTGGCCACTGGACATCTACAAGTTATTCCTCAGATGGGCTGACTGCACTGTTATTGGGCCTCGTAATTGGTGTCAGTTCTTAATGTCCAATTACCTATAAAGTATGATCATTCCACTTTCTCTACTATACAGTCATCATGATTAATGGCCAGTTATTCTCCAGAGGAATGAAATCTTTCATAATTGTGACTCAGGGTGGTATTTTTAAAGCCAATCTTAGATTATTTACAACATAAAATAAACCATGTATAAGATACGTCTAAACATGTTCAAAATCAGGATTATAGTTTGGCATTTAATTCTGGTCACTTAATTTTCCAACTACACATTATTTTTGTTCCTTACTATACTCACCTTATGTGATATAGCTGTAGTATATATTGCTTTAAAAAATTAATGATATAAGTTATTCACAAAGGTAGACATGGCATCTCTTTTATTCATGGATTTCTCTAATTGTAAACTTCCTTGGGCTTCAGGATTGATTATTAGTTTCCTTTTTAAAGATTTGCATTAGAATTTTATTCATATGACATAGATTACACAGACCAGATAAGAACTTACTATGCTGTCATGTGTTTTTTTTATAGGCACTAATTTTACTCTGCTATCCATTGGATAGCTTTGACAATCTTGACTCTGAAGATTATTTAGACAGCTTGGCTTCTGCCTTCCTAAGATAGCACTACATTTCTGAATTTAACTTCTGGTAATAAGTTCTTGTGATTTCCGAAAAACAGACAAAAGAAATCATATATCACCTCAGAGATTTTTTTACTCACTTCTAAACTATATTTCTCACACTTATAGTAAAGAGTTCTGTGCCATTCGAACACAGGTAGGTAGACATTCCTGATATATTGACTTGAATATTTTATTTTTTAAACGATTTTGGATTCCAACCTTCATAATACTTCAGTCTAATCTAAACTTTCAACTATATGTATTAAAGCCATATTTGAATTCTAATTTCTACCCACAAACCAAATAAAACTGAAGCTCTCCCTTTCACTTTTTGAACTAAAACATTGAGTGTGAATTGTTAGTGTTCTTTTAACAAAAAATGCAATGTGCTTTGTGTTTTTGGTACTAGTTTATTTTGCCAGAATTCTACAGTGCTAAGGTCTATTCTCACACAGTCTGCAGATTTATTTATGCATCAATTGTAAATATCATGAAGCTAGTTTTGTAAGTAATGGACTCCTTCATAAGTCAATGAGACATCATCTAATTATAGGCCAACATATAAAAAATAAAAGTAAGACTAATTCTGGGGGGGATAATCTGAACTTCTTTGTAAGACTTTTACTACAACAGAGTTTAGACAAGTAGAATTAACCTAGCTAGTGGAAAGATTCTTTCCTGTTAATTAAATATAACAAAATTAAGGAGTTTGCATTTCCTCTATTAGGATCCTCCCTTATTTTACCAACACATCACAAACATTAGGCTTCCTACTCACTGCCCATATTAGCCTTGGGCAAATCCTACATAGTTTGGAATTCCAACTTGCTTTGTAAGTTCCTACACTTCAAGTAAGAATCTGGGTTTATGCTTGTCAGAAAATAATTTTTCTCCTAGCAGTTTAAACAAAAGAATCTGGGTTTAAATCAGAAGTTTTAGCCACAGAGATTCAAAAGTTTAAAATTTTCTTTCATGTCAGATATAAAAAGTATACAAAGATAAATGTCATTTATGAGGATTTTCGGGGGATCTTTGAAAGCCTTTCTTTTCTCAAATTTATCTATTCAATCAGCACCTTTACCAACAAAATGGATTCATTCACCTCTTAAAATATTATCAATTTACTGAACAAGTACTGAAAATCATGAATTCACAGAATCCATCCTGGGACTCTTTCTTGACTCCATCTGCAACCTGATTAGTACTAAATAAATAATAATTCCAAGAAAAACATAACCAAAATATGTACTAAGAGATTTGTTGTCAGGAATAATGATAAATTGGAAGACTTATCTCAAGGATGTATTTATAGGTTCTCTTAAAGAAAGTGTCACATTTATACCAGATCAAGAATTGTAGGATGGAAGGCTGGAACACAAGCTGAAGCCTTTATTCATAGTTAGAATTTCTTCTTCCTCTGGGAAGACTTTTCTCTATTTTAAAGGTCATATCAGATTCAATAAGCTCACACATATTTCTTATAATAATCTTCTTTAGTAAATACAATACTTCATTCACTTTAATTTGTACCTAGAGAAAGGAAATAGCAGACTCTTGCTCAGAGTCATACCATAAAAGATGGGGGCACAGTCCTTTACAGCTGTAATGTAAAGGTATCCATTTCCTATGGGCCTAAGTATAAATTCTTCACAATTAGAATGTGAGGAATGAGAATGCCTTTCTACTAACCTGATAAAAGAAGGAACTCAGATTCACAGAACATAGAAAACAGAAAATGAGGATAGTGTTGCCAATTAAATGAGATCTGTCCTATCAAAGAACAACAATAGCATATAATCCTCTGCAGAGGCATTTCTGAAAAAGCTAAAAATAACCCCAGAGATTTATCACATGCAGAGGTGTGATCTATAGTGATTAAGGGAACTGTTCCTCTCCAAACCCACAATGGTGTTTCCAAATAGCACAATGAAGGTGGACAATGTGTTAAGAGAGGGGACTTTTCCTAATCCTAATGCATCTTGTATTAATGGGTTTTTGACTTTAAGTGTTTAAAAATAACTTCAAAAACATCTATAAAATTAGTTGTAATTTAGCCAAGACCTTGGGTATCAGGGAATAGGACATAGAGGAATTTGTTAAAAAGTTAAATTCTCCTAATTGTACCTTACTAACTGTAGCTCATTCCATTTATAAAATCTGGCAGAATTCCAGTTAGTGATTTATTTTCCTAAACAAATGACTATTTTGAGTGATTACAATACAAATATAAAATTTTAGATAAATATGAGACTCAGTGAAAATATAAAAAAGAAATAAGATATTTACTCATATAGCAAAATTGTCTGCATATAGTAAAAATATAATAGTATTTTCTGATAGCAAATATGAAAAATGAAAGTTAAATGATCTAATTTTAAACACTAAGTATTCAGAAGGATTCTTAATGAGTTCATGTCTAAAGGAAACAAAACAAAACACATCAAGTTATCAAGATTCAGTGCCAGGAGTTTGAATATGTATATATACACACATATGGCATATCTATATGTCAAACATTAAGTATACATATATGTATTTATATACATATGTGTTTATGTATTTATGTATATATGTGTGTGTGTTCACCATATATATACATATATGGTATATATATGTATATATAGGGTATATATATGTGTGTGTATATATGTATATATGGCAAACTCAGGAGACCCTTAATTTCATTTCAACACTATGCAAGTATCAAAGTATGAATAACCCATGATTCAGAAAACCAAAGATTGTTGAGCTCGTTAGCTTCCCACATATTCATCAAATACATTTCATTTTCTTATGATGTTGCTAACTGAACTAGAGTGGATTAAAACAAAGAAATTTTATTTCTATGAATTATGCAATTGCAACATTTAGTAGAAGATGCCCTCCATTACCATTCTGGTCAAAATACCAATGTTACTTATGAGACAATAAAATGTTTAAGAGTCAGAAACATTTTTATAATACCTATTTCTAACCATGTAAGAGAATGCCAAAGGCAGAATACTAATTATTTCCCAGATGTAATTTCTCTGGCTAGAGTGTTGTTTCTGTCCACATAATTGACTCAAACATTGACTTCTGAGGAAGGTTTTCTAGTTTTCTGGCAAATAAAGCCCAACTAACAAGGTTTGAATTCCTAACCACTAAATTGATGGTAAATAGAATTTTCTTTTATACAAGTTGGCTATTTTTATGAAGTATATATGATTTAGAAATATGATCAAATGTTTTCTGTAGACCCATCATTCAAAGGAAGATCAAGATAAATAAAGGTAACCGTGAAATTTTACAGATAATTTTTTATTAGATATTTTCTTTATTTACATTTTAAATGATATCTCCTTTCCTGGATTCCCATCCCCACCACCACTGTTCCCCCCTTCCCCCGCTCACCAACCCACCCTCTCCTGCTTCCTGGCCCTAGCATTACACTACACTGGGGCATAGAACCTTCACAGGACCAAGGACCTCTCCTTCCATTGATGACCAACTAGGCCATCCTAGGCTACATACGCAGCTGGAGCCATGAGTCCCACCATGGCTCTTTGGTTGGTGGTTTAGTCCCTGGAAGCTCTGTGGGTACTAGTTAGTTCATATTGTTGTTCATCCTAAGGGGTTGCAAAACCTTCAGCTCTGTGGGTCCTTTCTCTAGCTCCTTCAATGGGGACTCTGTGCTCAGTCCAATGCATGGCTGTGAGCCTCTACTTCTGTATTAGTCAGGCATTGTCAGAGCCTCTCAGGAGACAGCTATATGAGGCTCCTATCAAATCAATCCACTCTTGTCTCCTTTTACAAAACTCAAGTCCAAGTGGATCAAGAACCCCCACATAAAACCAGATACACTTGAAAGTACTAGAAAAGAAAGTGGGGAAAAAGCCCTGAGCACATGAGCACAGGGGAAAATTTCCTGAACAGAACACCAATAGCTTATGCCCTAAGATCAAGAATTGACAAATGGGACCTCATAAAATTACAAAGCTTATATAAGGCAAAGGACATTGTCAATAAGACAAAATGACAACCAACAGAATGAGAAAAGATCTTTATTAATCCTATATCTGATAGAGGGCTAATATCCAATATATACAAAGAACTCAAGAAGTTAGACTCCAGATAGCCAAATAACCCTATTAAACAGTGAGGTACAGAGCTAAACAAAGAATTCTCAACTGAGGAATACTGAATGGCTGAGAAGCACCTAAAGAAATGTTCAACATCCTTAGTCATCAGGGAAATATAAATCAAAACAATCCTGTGATTCCATCTCACACCAGTCAGAATTCCTAAGATCAAAAACTCAGATGACAGCAGATGCTGGCAAGGTTGTGGAGAAAGAAGAATACTCCTTCATTGCTGGTGCCATTGCAAGCTGGTACAACTACTCTGTAAATCAGTTTGGTGGTTCCTCTGGGAATTGGACACAGTAATACCTGAAGACCCAGCTATACCACTCCTGGGCATACATCCAGAAGATGCTCCAACCTGCAATAAGATCACATGCTCCACTATGTTCATAGTAGCCTTATTAATAACAGCCAGAAACTGGAAACAACCCAGATGTCCCTCAGTAGAGGAATGGATACAGAAAATGTGGAACATTTACATAATTGAGTACTAGTCAGCTATTAAAAACAATGAATTTATGAAATTCTTAGGGAAATGGATGAATCTGGAGGATATCATCCTGAGTGAAGTATTCCAATCACAAAAGGACCCACATGGTATGTACTCACTGATAAGTGGATATTAGCCCACAAGCTTGGAATATCCAGGATACAATCCACAAACCACAAGAAACTCAAGAAAAAGGAAGAGCAAAGTGTGGATACTTTGATCCTTCTTAGAAGTGGAACAAAATACCCATGGAAGGTGTTGCAGTGACAAACTATGGAGTAGAGACTGAAGGAAGGACAATCCAGAGACTGCTCCACATGGCAATCCTTCCCATATTCAATCACCAAACATAGATAGTCCTATATATTGTCTAATAACATGGAAGCTAGACTATAGAAGTAGGCTTTCAGGATAGATATGCCTTGAATAATTGTTGATAAGTCTGTGGTATTTTCAGCAATATGTGCTTAAATTCAGCCTCTGAGATGCAACAAACATCTGCATCAATATTATATATTATATATAGTATATAATTTGGGGAAAATATAAAATCATTTAATTCCTTGAGGCTTTAATCAAACACTTTAAACCTTTTTAGTGATTGTTTTCCTGTTGTAGCCCATAAATCTCAATTTTCTGTTTTGAAATACCATAGAGAAGTTGTGGAATGTTGCAGATATTTCTGACTGATTAGCACCTTTGAAATTTCTGTATTTTTTGTAGCTATAAACAGTAGCCACAGTAAAATAGTGGTGAGACAATTAGGCAAGTGTTTTGTGCTTCTATTAACATCATTTCAAGGAGAACTTTATGTCATAAGATTACAAGTAATACACTAGAATATAGAAATGTGAAAGTTCTATGTATGGACCA
>JADRCD010191318.1:0-13167 GCA_019843815.1 Montemys delectorum | reverse complement strand
GTCTGACTGGGCACCATGGATACCTGATTGCCAATCGGTAATGAGGTAATATGCTCATACTTCATATGCCAGTAAGTATAGGTACAAAGCAAGAAATTGGAACAAGAGTAATATGACCAACGACTTTATCCTATTGGGAGCACCAGAAGATTGAAAGATGTAGTCATCAGGAGAAGTGAACGATTATTTTGTAATGTGTATAATTTAAAAAAAATAAATAAATAACCAAGAGAGTTGATATTAAGCAGTAAGGAAATAATACTGAAATGTGGAACCAGAACCAGAATCCACCGCGAATATGACATTGAAAACATTCACTGGTCTGTAATTCCTGAACTCCCCACATTTTGTCTACAAAAGTCTGAACCAGATAGTAAAGTAAATCAGAGCCGGTAGCTCCCCTTCGCAGCATTATGCCTAAGAGCATGAGATTAGGGGCTGGGTAGCTGTGTTCTCATTCTATATCCGGTGCTTTGTGGCTGTGCTCTCTAAGGAGTGATACTTAACCTCTCGGGCCTCCATCTTCCCTAGTGCAAACCAAGGGCAGTCCTAGATCAAAACCACAGCATGGTGTAAACACTCAATGAAGAATTTGCCAAAGTGACCATACAGTGTGCACAGGGTCAAAATGTGTGAGGCTGTATGTTTACAGTTGCTGTGGGGCTCACTTCCGTGGTAGCCAAAGCTCTCTTTGAATTTAGAATTGTAGTTTACTGCTAAGTGTCCATTTGCTAAAATGGAAAAAGCTCCCACCATATGCACGCACACACGCATACATACATACACACACACACACACACACACACACACACAAATCCAACAGAGATGGGTTGGGTAATTGTTGATATGAAAAGCCACCTAATTTTTTCAGGTATCAGGGCTGCTTTCTTGAGTGTCTGTACCTTTGAGTTACCACTTGGCAAGCCACTGTGCCATTCTGCTGGTGAATACCTGTGACACTTCAGAGCACTGTCAGCTCAGAATCCTACAAAGCTACCCGCTCCCTTGCTCCATGTGTATCTCAGCGCAACGCAGAACTGTCTGTGTTGGCCATGAGCTAATAAAGCTGGTACGAGAGTCATTTCATGATCAAGGAAATCTGGGCTTTTGAAGCAACTTGCCCAAAGCTCAATGTCTTTGTTAGGATCTTATTGTTGTGAACAGATACCATGACCAAGGCAACTCTTATAAAGGACGACATTTCCTTGGGGCTGGCTTACAGGTTCAGAGGTTCAGTCCATGATCATCAAGGAGGAACATGGCAGCATCCAGGCAGGCATGGTGCAGGAGGAGCTGAGAGTTCTACATCTTCATCTGAAGGCTGCTAATGGAAGACTGGCTTCCAGGCAGCTAGGAGGAGCGTCTTAAGCCCACACCCACAGTGACACACCCACTCCCACAAGGCCACACCTCCTAATAGTGCCATTCCCTGGGCCAAGCGTGTACAAATCGTCACACTCAAAAATGAAAAGCAAAACTTTAAATATGCTTCACCAAGCCAAGACCAACTTTCTCAATCTCTCTATGAAACTCAGTGTCTGATAAGAGACCGGCAGACTTCTTTAAATATTTGTCAGGAGACCTGCCTTTTGTAGGCAATATGTCACAAGATGACACACCCCCAAAATTTAAGATTCAATTAAAACAAGGAGAACCATTTGGTGAATGCCAAAGGAACGCTGATTTATCAACCCCACATCCGCTTGCCTCTTGAGAAAAAAAAAAATTAACCTTGCATGCTAAGAATTTTTTTGTACAGAGTGCTTGTTTAAAATACAAATGAGTCCTGCTGGTACAGGTTGCCATTCTAGATACTCAAAATCTGAGACATGAAGATAGTGAGATCAAGGCCAGCTTCAGCAATTTAGTTGAGACTTGGTCTCAAACTTAACAAAAGTAAAGAGGGAAGAAGGAGGTCTGGAGTTATAACTTAGTGGTGAGACACTTGCAAAAGCCTTCAATGTAAACCCACTATCATACAAAAAAAAGTGTGTATGTTTAGTGTGTATGTAAGAGATGAAGGGAAAGAAAGCTATATTTTGATGAGCTGTGAGAATTCTGAGATCTCATAAATATATCCAATTAGAGTAAGAACTCAAATCCCAACAGGAAATGGAATGGTATCTTATCTTAATTAGTGTTACCATTGCTCTGATACAGCACTACGGCCAAATGTAACTTGGAGAGGTAAGGGTATATTCACTCACGATTCCATATAACAGTTCATTATCAAAAGCAGGAAGGGCAAGAGCTCAAGCAGGGTAGGAACCTGCAGGCAGGATAGGAACTGATGCCGAGGCCATGGAAGGGTGCTGCTTACTAGCTTGCTCCCTGTGGTTTGCTCAGCCTGTTTTCTTAGAGAACCCAGAACCAGCAGCCTAGGGATAGAACCACCCGCAATGGTCTGGGACCTCCCACCTCAGTCACTAATTAAGAAAATGTCGTACAGGTCTGCCTATAGCCTGGCCTTATTGGGACATTCTCTTAATTGAGGCTTCCTTCTCTCCAGTGATTCTAGCTTGTTTTAAGTGTGTTAAGCGGCCCACGTGGAAGTCATTTCTTTAAGTAATAATTGGTATGGGTGAGCCCAGTTCAACCTGAGAGAAAACGGTCTAGGAGAAACAAGAAAGGCAGCTGAATATGAGCCTGAGCGCAAAGCAGGAAGCAATTTTCCCAGATAGGCTTTGCTTCCGTTCTTACCCTTGGGCTCCTGCCCTGAGTTCCCGCCCCGACCTCCCTTCAGAAGACACCGGAAGCTATAAAAAGAAGTAAGTCCTTTCCTCCTCCCTGCGTTCCATTTGGTCACTATCTTTACCACAGCAATAGAAACCCACCTAGGACAGCCACGCAGGTGGCAACGTCCCTATGCTAACTAAGCACACTGTGTCTGGACTGTCTTCATAAAAGGTCCCATGTGCTAAGGACTAAGTCCTGGGAGGCAATAGGACACTTCGGGAGCAAGGCCTAGTGGGTAGTCTTTAGAGCACTATGGATATGACTTCCAGGAGATGAGAGGGAACATGACTCCTTCCTTTATATCATAGTCAAGAAGTGACCGGCTTCAGTTACACACACACATACCATGTTCTGAGGAGCTTCCTGACTGACCCCGCCCAGAAGCATCAGAGACTGAAACCTGCAAAGTAATGAGTCAGATGAACCTTTCTCTGTCTTCCGACGACCCCAGGTCTATGATGCAAGGTGGAGAATGCTGATTACCTCGGGTCTATGACTTGATGTAGAAAACTGAACACCAGACACATCAGAGGTCTTATCCTATTTTGCCTTGACCCCACCCTGCAAGGAAAAGTACCATTCCTAGCCCATCTATAGTGAAAAACAGTTGCAGATCAAGAAGCCCTGATCCTTGCCAACATCAGGCAGGTAGCCATCACCCCACAGTGGTACAGCCTCTCCTCATCTCCTGTCTCTCCTCCCCAACCTGACCTCGGTAGTATGTGTCATCTCCCTGAGATTCGGTGTACTCAACTATTACACTTGTAAATGCCTTCTTAAAAAGATGTTTGAGAGGATGAAAAAAAAAGAAAACGGTACATGTAAATCATTTTTTTTTACAAAGAAATGTGTATCCATCCCACCTCTCATCATCACTATTATAACTGCCAAAAAGTATCTGTGAAGAGAGAAACATCAACCAAGGAACTGATTGTAAATCTACAAAAATAGAAACATAAATAATACACGCTGCTCCTAGGGCTAATAGAATGGAAATCCAGACTATCCTCTCTGGCTTGAACATTGGAAACTGTTGCTGTCTTGGCCCATTCCTACTCCCGAATCGAGAAATCCTGCCAAGGAGTTCTGAATTTAAGCATCTGTTCACTCAGCCATCGGCCCCAGGAGCCACATACAAGCTGCCGCCATCTTCGTTAAGGCTCTGAACATGAAGAGAATTCCAAGGAGATTTCATTGCAACTCCTTTGCCACACATGCTTGCGCAAACCCTTCTGTCCAAACGCCGCCATCTGGCCACAAATGCCTTCATGAATCTGTGCACATTGTCTAACAGACATGCCCCATCTGTGCACACAAGGATTAATTTGGATATTCTGGTTCCAAGTAGGAGGGGTAATGAGCACAGGGAACATGCAAGCTTCCCAGGAGCTACCAAGGGAGGTTTGTGAGCCATGTCTTTGCAGTGATCCCCAGCACACTGACTGATAGAGAAATGTGGACAGCTCACTGGTGCAGTAAACACTGAGGACAACTGTCAGCAGGGGCAGGGGATCCTTCTTTTCCCAAAGTGGTTCTCTGAATTCTTGTCGCTTCTTGAATCATCAAATGACACCACATCTTTTTTCTTCCATGTTGTCTCTGAAGGCTCTATGACTGCCTTCCTGCCCTCCGCGTCCCCTTCCCCCTCCTTCACAAACAACTCTAGTCATGACCATGGGGAACTCAACTACCTCTTGAGGAGCCAGTATCCGGATAAGAACATAGGCAGCATCAGACCAACCCACTACAGTTCTCAGCTGTTCGAGGGGGGAAGGTAAATATAGCTCTCTGCTAATACCAAGAACATACTGAATTGCATAAAGAGCACCAACCTAAAGATTTACAAGCATTTCAAACTTTCTAAAACATGGCTCTGCCAACCATTTCCTTGACTAATGGTTTACGTACACAGAATCCACATTCTCCTTGGCTATGCGTCAAGACACTGAAGCAATGAATGAATATCCCCATTCATGACACACTGTCCACAGAAAGTAAACATTAAAAACCGTTGGCATTTCAGTCAAAAGTTCAATGGAGCAGTCCATTGAGGGTTTATTGAGATTCATGAGAAACCTCAATTAAGAGTAATTTTGCTCCTCTGCTAAGCATTTTAGAAACTAAATCCTTAGCATGAGCCGACATGCCAATGATTGATTCATATTTGATACAAAGTGGACATAAACCTGCTTTAGATGTTATTTTTGACTTGGAAATATTACGGCTTAACAATCTAATAATATTAGGGTCCAATTTTTAATTTTCAGCCTTAAACCATGAACTAGACATCATAAATCACAGTTAGCAAATCTTAAGTATTAAAGAGTTTGGTTTTTTTTCACATTTTAATGTTTACTTATTTATTGAGAAGGGGTGGACTTGTGCCAAGGAATGCATATAGGGGACTGTGGACAAAATTCAGAGTTTTCCCTTAGATAGGTAATGTGGGCCCCAGGGAACAAACTCAGGTCATTAGGCTTGCCAAAGACTACTCACCCTCTGAGGCGTTTTGTCAACACAGTGTAGATGTGTTATAGGGTTCTCAATTGAAGGAAAAATGCAAATATCTAGATTTAAGAGTTTATTGTTGTTGTTACTGCTGCTGTTGCTGTTATTTATTACCTCAGAAAACCAAGTTCAAGATATCTTAATGCTTTTGGAAAATGGATGCTGTGTTTCAGCTTGAGTGGAGAGGGACAGATTGGTTTTAGTTTTGATTAGAACTGATCTCTACCTTGAGAGGATAGTGTGCTTGACTATGGTAGATATGGGGACTTATGTGTCTGAGCCTCCATGTCAGTAGCAGCTGTCAAACTTAATGGATGCTTATTGTCTCAGTAAAACATTAGCAATATAGTGTTGATGATTTCATAGTTTCATGGGCATAATTATTTTAAATAGATATTTATTAAACGATAAGGGATTATTTTTTTTCTATAAACCATCGAGCTCACTGGGTGCTGGAGAGTGGGTTCTGTGATTAAGAGTGATTTCTGACCGGTCATGAGGACTGAGGTTTAAATCCCAGCACTCAAGTCAGGCTGCTCATCAATGGCTATTTCACACCAGATTGGAGGGATTTGATATCCTCTTCTGGCACCCAAGGACACCTACATACCCCTTTGTGCACATACCCACATAGGCACACATACAGAAACATGCAGGGACGTCAGATAAAATAAAAATAAATATATCTAAAAAAAAAAATCAAACTCGCCTAAGGGATTAATGTCCTATTTTGTGTGAGTTTGTTGCAATCTGATTCTCAGTCTGACGTCTGAGGAGTCAGGATCAATTCCTTCCACAACTAGCTGGACTCATCATTACATTTGCGGCGTCAAAAGTCACTGTCCAGTTCGTATTTACATCAGGTACATAAACTGACAGAAGCCTCTTATTCTAACTCACCTGAATCATGGCCTTTTCAACCCTTTTCTGACGACATCATGGAGTCAAACCTGGGGGGACATGGTCAGATATCAATGCAGGAAGGAAACTATAAATATATCAGAGAAGTTCTGCTGTGAGAAATTGGTCACAGATACTTTACAGTTAGTTACATTTCCTTTTACAGTCCAGGATGCTGCCCTTTGGATACTGACACCAAGTTCTATGTCACTGGTGTGGCTTTACCAGTGCCTAGAAATAGGAGTTGCCAATATCGATTAAAACCAGGGATGGCAGGGGTTGTTTTTTTTGTTTGTTTGTTTGGGTTTTTTTTGTTTTTGTTTTTGTTTGGTTTTTTTTGTTTTTTGTTTTGTTTTGTTTTGTTTTTTTGCCTAAGAGTTGGACCAGCTATAGGTTTTAGGACAATGACCTGGCAACATCATCCTAGGACAACTCCATGGCTCGAATCTGTTTGTGTTCTTCAGTTCCGTATCTTTTATGCGCTAGGCCATTGCATCACTGCTTGTGGCTGAGGGCAACAAACTAAGACCATTGCGATGAGCAAAGAGGAGACATAAAACCGTACCTGCGGGGAGGGATGTTGGGAAAGGGCTGGTGCACAAAGACACCATCGCCAACATTTTAGGTCTAAATGGTCAGAGGAGCGTCCCACAAGGAACAGCAGTTGAGAGACGCCAAAAATCCCCCAATGTTTCATCCCAAGATCTGTTTCGCTGCTGTCATGGCCGTTTGAATTTGTTTTTATTAAGCTTGGCTTTATATACATAAACCCTATGAGTCTCAGAGTTAGAACTTTGATAAGATATGCAACAATACACTAAGAAAACTCCATGATTAAATTAATAGTTTAAAAGGCTTGGGAAGGAAAGACATCTTAAAGTCCTCTTTTAATACTAATATATATGACACAATCTGAGACGAAATATGCCATGTTAGTAGCAACCACAAAGGAAAGAACACTGCCTGCCTGGGTACAGGTTGGGTGCAGAGATGGCTCAGGGGGGAATGTGCTTACAGTACAAACAGAGGGACTTAGGTTTGGGCCCCATGTAAAAATGAGGGATGTGGTGCAAATCTATAATTCTAGTGCTGGGGCGGAGAGACAGGCAGATTCTGGGACCTCACTGGCCAGCAAGCCTGGCTTAAAGAGCTGCAGACCCAGTAAGAGACCCCAAGGAAGCTACCTGATGTCACCCACTAACCTAGAAATGCTCTCCATGCAGGTGAATAAGCACACACACACACACACACACACACACACTCACACACACACATGCACACACACGCACACACATACACTCACACACACTCACACACTCACACACACTCACACACACTCACACACTCTCTCACTCACACACACACTCATACACACACTCACACACTCTCACACACACATATACACACTCACACACACTCACACACTCTCATTCACACACACTCACACACACACGCACACAGCCACACACATACATACATACATACATACGTATAATATAATCCTTTCTGGAAACAGCCAATGGGGGTGAAGGGGAAGATGAGTAGCTTCCCTTGTGCAAAAGAACTAAGCATCTTCCCATTTCACTGACCCTAGAGATAAATCTGGAGCCCAGTAGGTTCTTGGGCCTCACTTTCCTCTTTCCAGGCCACCAGCTCTCCTCATGAAGTTCCTGGTGGCTGCCAGAGACACTGCAAAGGATGTCTGCGTGCAGTCTGGACAACATGGAAAAATGAAGTCAGTGTCTAACACATCAGGGAACTGAGCAATCACCCCCACCAACAATCCTAACAAGCACCCAGTCAATCATTCCTCTCAAACATCAGTTTCCACATCTCTGACAGTCTTCTTGTCTGCTGGTGAAACCAGTCATTAAACTGAGTGTTTATTAAAACAAAAATTAGAAACAACATTTTCTAATGCTCAGTTCTGACTAAATCACCAGCAATAAAGTCTCTCTTACATCTATGATTCTGCATCCTTTCCCGTGTGTCTACGACATAGAGAGCAAAAACAAATTGTGAGCCTATCTTTTATTTGCGTGGATATCATATGTGGCACACAGGTGTGAGGCGTGTAACCTCATGCAACTTCATGAGGAAAGCTGGCTGCCTGGAAAGAGCTCATCTTTTTTACAACAACATTTCTGATCTAATGCACTTTCCACTACAGACAATCCCAGGACCTGCCCTAACGGGGACCAGAGAACTTTTCTCGCTGGTAAAACAGTAAAGATTTTTCAAAGAAACATATTTCTGGAGGCCGGAGAGATGACTCAGGTTGAGAGCATTTGCTGTTCTTACAGAGGACTCGAGTTTGGTTCCCAGCTTCCACATGGTGGCTTATAACACCTGTAACTTTGGTTGCATGAGACCCAGTATCTTCTTCAAACCTCTGTAGGCACCAGACATGTGTGTGATGCAAATTCAAACCCACAAGTGAAACCCTCGTACACACCAAATAAAATGAGTAGCTCAAAAAACAATAAAGTGTTTCTACACAGCTGGGTCACAGCGTGAAACACAATTCCTCTTGATTTATGACTGTAATAGACAGATGACCTTATGTTATAAGAGCTATTATTGGCTTCCAAATAAGCTTAGAACGTATTCTTTATGACTAGTTATTTTTCTTTTAACTACACTCATCAAAATGTGGCAAACAGGTTACATGGCTGGGGAAAAGGCCACACCGAAGACAAATGAGTCAAGTGGAAATTTTGGCTCTTCCTGGAAAGGCAAGCCTTTAAGAGATTTACTGGAGTCAAGATTGTTTTCCAAGTTGTACTTAAGCTAAAGGAAACTAGCTAGTAAGCGCTTCGGAGAATCTCAAGTCTTTATTCAAACATGAGATATTGGATAGTGTCTTCAAGCAGATCCAGAATCATCATTCTGTGATATTTGAAAATGAGATTGCTACCAAGCTACAAAGTAGGTATCCATCTTGGATCATCTAAAACAGAGCAAACTGTAATCAAAAGGACAATGATTACTAAAGAAAACTCAAAATGAGGAGTGAGACAAGATTCCCCCAACAGCATGGAACTCTAGGACTCAGAAAGCCAGGCTAGCTGCTCCAATTCTATCCCTTTCTACAAGTTGACTCTGGTCCTCCATTACTCCCCTTCAAAGAGCAGTAACTTCTTTTCCAAGACCATCTAGCAGGCATTTTTGGATCAGTCTTGCTTTTGAGGAAAATGGAACCAGTCAACTCCCTTCCAGAATCATGAGCTAGACAGAATCCATGTCGCCAAACCTATGGGAACAACAGAATTGGTGCCAGTCTTACCCATGATTCCTCATCACATGACCTCCCTCTGCCGCCTGACAAATGTCTACTCTCCCCAGAAGCCTCCACACCTGGTTGCAAATTCAACTTCACACAGAGAAGATTTGTGTTAAGAAGAAGGATTTCATGGACTTGCAGATCTAGGTTATGTTTAAAAAACAAGATGGCATTGTGCAACCAAACCTGGCAGCCTGAGTTCAGTCCCTTTCCCCGTGGTGGGAAGGAGATAGCCAATTCCTACAAATTCGTCTCTGACCTCTGAAATAAATAGACACATAATCAAACAAAGAAATAAATGCAATTTTAATTTAAAAGGAATAAGGAGTAGAAAGCATTGCTACATTGCTGATTGTTATGGCTATTTCATTTTCCCAACCTTACAAGACACAAAGGCAGAAAATTCTGGTCAAAATGACAAAGCAATGTTAAGGAATGCATTGGCAAAGTACATCCCTTGAGTGTGGAGACTCCGGACTGTAACAAACACTGAAGGACACTTGGATTATTTAATAAATAAATAAAAATGTTCATGGGAAATAAAAGTTGCTGGTAGGACATCAATATGAAATTTTAATAAGCTTTAGAAACAATGCAATTTCTAATGTGTAAATACGCACACTGCACCATTAAGAGTGTACCTAAATTTTTAATCCTTAATTAGGAGACAAGTTTTCTCACTCCTGGTTTAGATCGTTAGTTAATAACCAGTTCTCACAAAAGCACAGTAAATAAGCACATGATGAAGCCAACGTCCTCAAAATAACAGTAATAAAAAAAGTTTAAATTTACTTTTATTGGTTTCTGCTCAGAAACTTCCAACCTTATTAATTAAAAGACAACTGAGATATTCATATAAATATATTCATTATTGCTATTAAGAAATTCATGTCTATGGGTACCAAAACTATATGCAATTCATAGCTCAATTTTTCTTCATTAAAAACTTGGAAATTTTAAAAATATACAATGAAGCATTGTCACCTTCAATTTTAGAAGGAGTCTTCAGAATGATATCAAGACCAGTTAATTAATGATAGATTATTAGCCAGGCAGCATAGTGTACACCTTTAATCCCAGCACTTGGAAGACAAAGGCAGGCAAATCTCTCTGAGTTCAAGGCCAGCCTGGTCTAGCAAGCTCCAGGACAGCCAAGTCTACACAGAGAAAATCTGTCTCGAAAAAACAAAAAACGAAAAACAAACAAACAAAAAATTCAATGATAGACAATGAAAGTATTCACATAACTAGTAAGACTGAAACAAATGTGAGATTATGCCAACCAAACTGAAATTTTTGTTCAGGAAGCAAAAGTGAGTTCCCAAAGGCAGGAGGTAATATTTTGTAAAACATTCTTTAAAAAAAAAAAAAAAAATTTTTTTTTTTTTTATATCTAAGTACACTGTAGTCAGAGGCACCAGAAGATGGCATCAGATCTCATTATAGATGGTGGTAAGCTACCGTGTGGTTGCTGGGAATCAAACTCAGGACCTCTGGAAGAGCAGTCCACTGAGCCATCTCTCCAGCTCCCTGTAAAAAATTCTTGACTTGTAAAATACATTATATAGCCTCTAAAAAACATGAGCAGAAGACTAAATTTTATTTTGCAAATATTAAGATACAAGGCTAGTTGTTTAATGGTTCATTTCAAGTATACAGAAGAGAATTCCATAGCATCTAGAAAACTTTAAGCATAGCTCCATCAACCTTTAACTCTTGCTCTCGTGTGTGTCTGTTTCTGGGGAGTCTGTTTACTTCACTAGAGAGGCCAAGACACAACAAAGACATTGATACATTCAAGTCTGGCTTAGTGAACCAACTGGTTTATTGGGCTTACTTACAGGAAGGATCATGGATGCCCCTAAGACAAACTGCATCCCCAAAAGGCCCCATCCCAGCATCCGTGATGCCTTCTGGGAAGCTGCATAATCAGAGCCTCCAAGTCAGCTATTCTCCCCGTCATATCTACTCTGGTGTCTCCCAAAACCACATGCAGGAGAAGAGGGATGATGGGGATCTCACCAGCAAGGGTCTACTGACTCTCCCTACACCCTCATAAAAGTATGTAAGTAAGCTTGATTTTTTGGGGAGAGGGGAGGCGGTCCCAGGAGTGCCAGTGAGCACAGTTCATTATTGGATGTCAGGGCCCACAGAGTATCCAGACACTGCTCTACAGGGCAAGCCAATGGCTATACTATATAGCGTATGGGTTTGCATTCCTAAAATGGGAGTTCTGGGCCTGTCCTTTGCATATTGGATTTTGAAAATGTGTGATACTTCAACTTCCAAGTTTTTGTTTCTCTGAAACTTGACTGTGAATAGCATGAAGATGCTGCCATGGGCATCCATTTTCTAAAATGACAATTTAAGTAGGCTTCTACGGATTATCTCTGGTTTTATTTTTCAGTCAATGCAAGTGGTTATTACTGAGCTAGAATATCTAAAAAATTAAGCTGGACCTTTACCTGTCTTTGGTGGAGTTGAGTTTAGGCTATAGAAGGTGACTTTCAGGTCTGACCTCAAAAGCTTCCCTGTATGGCCTCCCCATAAACTAAAGACCCAACGCAGGACTCTTAATATTCTGGATCACTGTGGAGCTTTCACAGGAGGGGAGCCTATTGCTAAGGGACAATACCAAAGAAGCCTACTGAAAACTCTCATATTTTCCCCATGAACAACAACAACAAAAAAAAGCAAAATGAGTTCTGAAAGAGTTTGGACATCATTTATGAAAGGCTATTACAGTGTGAATCTAAAGTCTACACACACACACACACACACACACACACACACACACATAGGCTCACATGTTACAGGCACAGTATACAGCTGGTCATGCTACTTTGAGAAATGAAAGCTTTGGGTGGAGGTTAATTAGAAACAAACAACTGGAGGTGGGCCTGTACAGGTTCTCCCCGGTCCCCCAATCCCACTCTGCTTGCTGGCCACCTGAAGGAAACAATTTTGCTCTCCACAGCCTTCTTCTACGATGTTCTGTTTCACCACATGATGCAAACACAACAGAGATGCCTGATGATGAAGTCGGAATCACGAGCCAAGCTAAACCCGTTCACATTGTCTCAGAGATCTGTTGCAGCCACAAAATCCATGAAGCATGAATCACCATGGCCAGATTTTTTTTTTACATGTGTGCTGGGGATGAGACATAGATCCTCCTGTTCATATTAACAAGTACTTAACCTGCTGAGTCATCTTGATAGCCCTGAAATGTCTTTATTTTTATTTTATGCATATTAATGTTTCACTTGCACGTATGTCTGCATAAGGGTGTCAGATCTCCTGGAACAGATGTTACAGACAGTTGCGAGCTGCCATATAGGTGCTGGGAATTAAATCTGAGTGTTCGGGAAGAGCAGCCAGCACTCTCAACTGCTGAGCCATTTCTCCAGATCCCTATTAGGGGATGAAACAGCAAACTCCTTGGGGGGCAAAACATCCACCATAGAAAAGCAAAGGCTTTTTCTAATATATATGTTAAAAAGTTTCTATAATAATAAGAAAAGACAATGAGGGACAAGAGGAGGAGGAGGAGGAGGAGGAGGAGGAGGAGGAGGAGGAGGAGGAGGAGGAGGAGGAGGAAGAAGAAGAAGAAGAAGAAGAAGAAGAAGAAGAAGAAGAAGAAGAAGAAGAAGAAGAAGATATAGGAATGGATTAAACACCTCAACATACACCATAAACCATAAACACACATGTAAAATTGTTAATTAGCTTGTGATAAA
>JADRCD010191315.1:0-57073 GCA_019843815.1 Montemys delectorum | reverse complement strand
AAGAAAGAAAGAAAGAAAGAAAGAAAGAAAGAAAGAAAGAAAGAAAGGAAGGAAGGAAGGAAGGAAGGAAGGAAAAAGAAAGGGAAGAGGAGGGGAGAGGAAGAGAAGGGAAGGGAAGGGAAGGGAGGGAGGGAGGGGAGGGGAGGGGAAGGGAAGGGAAGGGAAGGGAGGGGAGGGGAGGAGAGGGGAGAGGAGGGAAAGGAGGGGAGGGGAGGGGAGGGAAGGGAAGGGAAGCAAAGTACTTACCCGATGAAGACCTCTAATCTGAGCTAGTGAAGAGGCTAAGCAGGAAGACAGTGAGTTTGAGGCCAACCTGAGTTATACAATTATGAGTCTCTTTTATAGAAGAGGGGGAAGGAGATGCAACAGATGTCACTGAGCGAGTAAGTATTCGGAACATCATATGACCTTCAGTGTTGTTTACTTCTACTAGGGATGCTAATATTGTAGTTGCAGGCATTTAATTCTCATCCTCAAGATGCTATACCTTTTATGCATTTCAAATTTAATCTGTGCAACCAACTTATGAAGCCTGGAATTATCCAGACTGAAAAAATTACTTTATTATTGTGTTCCTAGTCACAGATAGTGAGGAGCTCAAAGGCCGCATATACCGCATCTCAACTTGTGTGAACGTCAGCTTGCAGCTTTTCGGTTCAATCATTTTCTCACTAACTTCCACTGGTGTGTTTTTGTTGCTTTGTTTTTGTTTGTTTGCTGTCAGATTGTTCCAGTCAGGTCCTTTGCTGGCTCAATTGAGTTTGTATGTAATTGATTTTTGCAAGTAAAAAAGGATTATATAGAAACCTGGGCACTAAGGTTCCAAGTAAAAAGTCTCTAAGTCAAGTGAGCACTGCTTTAAAGATTCCAGCTAAGACAGCAGTAAAAACGTCTCTCATTCCATTATGTGCCATTTTACTAAGCCTGCTATCTGGTTTCACACTGTAACTGGTTGAATATCAGATGTTAAAAGTGGTGGTAAAGCTGTTCAATAACACAAAATAACGGTTGTCACTTTTATGCTATTATATTCCCTTAAAAACTCTTTTTAGATTTATTCATTTTCATTTTATGTATATGTGTGTTTGTTTGTCTGTGCATTATGTATATGATGCATCTGCAGATGACAAAAGATGGTTCTGGGCCCCTAGAACTGGAGTTACAGACTGTTGTGAGCCACTGTGTGGATGCTGGGAATCGAACCCATGTCCTCTGGAAGAGCAGCCAGTTCTCTTAATTGCTGAACCATCTCTCCAATCCTAATGTGTTCCCTTTAAAGGAGGGAGCTGCTGTTCCAGAAGTTCAAAGAACTGATTAAATATGCACAGCTAATAAGGGTCAGAGGCAGAGTTCACCAGCAGCCTAGATCCCCAAGGCCAATGAGACTGTTCCCTCCCTAGACAAAGCCATTGTCTCCTTTCCCTGTATCCTCCACATTAAAGATACATAGTTAATCTCCAAATTAGGACATTAGGACTTTAGCAACTGTTTCCTATAGCATCCATAAGAATATGTAGATGTGGGTACATATTAGAGACATTTTTCAATATGGTTACATAAAAATAAATTTTTCTTTTTAACAAACAAGCCTGTATTTTCTAGAAAGTTCCTTGCCAGGCATTGACTCATTCCCTAACAACGTAGAATAAATGAGTTGGTGGCATGGCACACTTCAGCAGTAGAAGGGCTTTTATCCAAACGGGAGGCAATTCAGCTCACCACACGGACCTGGATGATTAACTAATACTAATTGATGATGATGAGATCTTTAGGCATAACGAAAAACAAGTTGCCCTCTGAAAGTGTTTTTAAGACCCTCTGTCTTGGGGTTGTGGAGAGACATGACAGGTTCACAGTGCCAGAACAATCTGTACTGAAGAAAAAAAGTTCAGTCAAGCATTTCATCTGCATTATGCCAAAGAGTCGCTCACAGGAGTCTTAAAAACTGTTTTGACAGCTTGTTCTGGCCGTCTGCAAATCTGCCCTCCAGATACAAACTTCAGAAACATCTAGAAGAAAAGGAAAGCATGTAGTGGATGCTGAGTTTCACTTATTATATATTGTGGCTTTATATATCTGATCCACTCTGTGAAACCATCTTTGCAGTCCTATTTCTTTTCTTTTTTTTTTTTTTTCTTTTTTTTTTTTTTACATATGTGAAGTTCAGAGTCAGGCTAAAGTCAATATTGTTACATTTTCAAATTTAGACTTTGCCCGTAAAGTCTTACAAAGACTAGCAAATATTTTTTTCTGATAATAGAAATTTAAATTGCATCCCACTTGCATTTATGTGTGTGCTAATGGTCTTCCCTGATACAAACTCAGACATTTGAGTGCCCATTCAGTTACGACACAGCATCAGTGATCTGACAGGCAGATCTGTAGAGCAATAACCTTTTCTTTTTATGTCAGCCAGAAGTAAAGGAGTAAGATAGCAGGAGAGAATCTGTTCTTTTTTTTTTTTTTACTTGATGTTTAACCATAATGAATCAGAGGCTTTTATGAGAAACCCTTGCCGGCCCCTGCAAGATTTGCTTGCCAAAAATTGAGAGAGAGATTTTTTTTTCATTTTATTTGAAAATTTGTTTGTATCTTAATTTTACATTTCTAAGACATTGTTTATTGAAAAGTTTAGCAATCCTTTTTATCCGACATGAGATGTCACACTATTCAGAGTTTAGTAGTATAATGTTATCAGATCCCATAAAAAATGTGAAAAAAATCAATCCGGCTCATAAGGAATCCATTAGAGGAAATCTTCTGTATATGAAATTGTGCCTCGAAAAAGCCTTCTACTTCTATGGCCATAACTGACTTTCTAGAAAGGTTGTTGTAAAGTCAGTAATTCTTTCAGCACAAGGTACCTTTGTGTCTAAAACTTGACCGCACACCTGAATTACTAATGGCACTCAAATACACGCCAGGGATACGCCTCCAAAGGCTGAAGAATGGAATTCATGCAGTTCACTCTACCACATGGATTCTAATAAGTGGCAGGTGTTGGGATCATACACCTTTGTATATGGAAACAACCCAGTTCTGTGTGCTTTGACGTTAGAGTAGGAAAGAACTACATCTAAGATCTGTAGAAAATACTGCAAATTTCTCTTGACATTTCAAAATATAAAAGAGACCAAGTTTATCATTAGATGCTAAGGTAAAACATGCATACATTTATTAGACAACTAGTATTAATTTTGCTGCTCAGAAGGAGCCGAGATCTGCTGATCTCAAAGGAATTCTGGGACCCCATGTCTGTCAGAGGCACAAAAGTGAGGTCTAATTGGCATCACACAGGAAGAGAACACAGGCATTTCAGTCGCTAGTTGATTGACTGACTCAGAGGCTTAGTCTCTCTAGTTTGCTCTGTACTGTTGACACATATATCAACTCTGCCACATTTATGTCAATGAGAGACATAAGCCATCTTCATCCCATTTCGGCCTTTTGAGTGGCACCTTAGAGGGTAAGTGAAGGCAAAGCCCCAAACAGGCATTTGTTAGGAACGAATGTCTCAGTGTTTCATGATAGCCCGATATATTAGTGTAATGGTTTGCAACCTATGGGTCATGACCCTGTTCAGGCCTCTTACAGGGGCCACTTACGACCATCAGAAAACACAGATATTTACATTATGATTCATAACAGAAGCAAACTTACAGTTGTGAAGTAACAATGAAAATAACTTTATGGCTGGGAATCATGACAATATGAGGAACTGTATAAAAGAGTTGCAGCATTAGAAAGGTTGAGAAGTGCTACATTAGTTCTTTGCACTTAAATTTAGATTAAATTTAAAGTAGTATATTCATATGTAAGCTACAGATGCATGCACACACACACTGAATTGTTTACTTTTCTATGCAAACTTTTATCCAAAAATCTTTTGGGGAGACACTATGTGCCTATCACAGTTGCATGCCAATACCTGCTGCAAAATAGCCAGCTTACCAGAGCCATAAAACATGAATAAGAGAGTTCCTTAAAACTCATGTTGGATAGTGAATTTATTCAGCCATGGAATGGAATTTCTAAAACTATGACACAAGTCAACCTTTTCTCTTTATAACTTAATAATCTCAGGTATTCTGCCATAATGATGGAAAGCTAGCATACCTTCCAAATAAGGAAATATGCAATTTAGTGTGATGTTATATGACATCTTTTTGGATCTCTCTATTTTGATGACGAGCTTATTAAGTATAGAGACCTTTCAGAGTCTTTAATACACTCATCAAGTACCACACATTTTGGGTACATATTAATAAAAGTCCAAAATCAACTTGCTTGTACCTCATAAAACAACTTAGTTTAAGCATTTCTGCTTTCTTAGCCCTTTTTGTCAATACTTTATCTAGTAATAGAATTCTAGTATAGTCACATAAATGCGATTCTCTCTGATTCATCTGGCTTCTTGCTTTTCCATATATATTTTTAAATTTTTATTTTATTTTAATATATATTTTACACTCCATACTTTGTTCCCTGAACCCCCCTCCATCCACCTTCCAGCTACTCCACATCCCACACCTCCTCCCGAACCCACCCTGTCTCCACCTGGATATCCCCAACCCCACCCCACCTGACCTCTAAACTCTCTGGGGCCTCCAGTCTCTTGACGGTTAGGTGCATCATTTCTGAATGAAGACATACCTGGAAGTCCTCTACTGTATGTGTGTTGGGGGCTTCATATCAGCTGGTGTATGCTATCTATTTGGTGGTCCAGTATATGAGAGATCTTGGAGGTTAAGATTAATTAAGACTGCTGGTCCTCCTACAGTATGGCCCTTCTCCTCAGCTTCTTTCAGCCTTCCCTAATTCAACAACAGGGGTCAGCTGCTTCTGTCCATTGGTTGGGTGCAAATATCTGCATCTGACTCTTTCAACTGCATGTTGGGTCTTCCAGAATGCGGTCATGATAGGTCCCTTTCTGTGGGTGCTCCATAGCCTCAGTGATGGTGTCAGGCCTTGGGACCTCCCCTTGAACTGGATCCCACTTTGGGCCTGCCATTGGACCTTCTTTTCCTCAGGCTCCTCTCCATTTCCATCCCTGTAATTCTTTCAGACAGGAACAATTAGGGGTCAGAAATGTGACTGTGGGATGGCAACCCCATCCCTCACTTGATGCCCTGACTTCCTGCTGGGGGTGGGCTCTCTAAGTTCCCCTCTCCCTACTGTCAGGCATTTCATCTAAGGTCCCTCCCTTTGATTCCTGAGAGTCTCTCACCTCCCAGGTCTCTGGTGCATTCTGAAGGGTCCTCCCAAACCTCCTATTTCCTGAGGTTGCCTGTTTCCATTCTTTCTGCTGGCTCTCAGGGCTCAGTCCTTTTCCCTCATCCAATACTAGATAAGGTTCCCCTCTTCCCCTCACTCCCCCCTCCACCCCATCCACTTTCCCTCCCAGGTCCCTCCCTCCCTTCACACTTGTGAGTGCTTTCTTCACTCTCCCAAGTGGGACTTTTAAAATATAAAGAACTCTAGTTGTGTGTCTCTAGATTTTTAATAGACAAGGCATTTTCATATTATACTTTAAATGTACTGAGAAAGGCTGACAGGCCAGTGTCTTCAAGGCTCTGGCTGCGAGCCTGGTAAGGACTATGAGTGAAATCAATGCGCATGCTATGTGCATGGCTCCAAAGTTGCTTATGAAATGTCACTTGCTCAAAACTTCAAGGTTGTCATGCAGGAGCATAGGGAGATCCTTTTGAAGGGAGACCATGGGTACAGTCGCCAGTGTGCGTTCAACACTGGAGGATACAGTCAAGTTGTGGGCTGTGTTTCTCTGTGTGTCCTGTCCACCCCACTCCCTCAGAGAAGCCACTTGAGATGCAGGATACCACGTGGTAATTGTATTTGAGCCTCATGGCCAGTTGAGCAGTGACTGAGCTGAGCTCATCTTCCTTGAGCTCCTGCTGCCTTCACCTTTGTTATCTATCTTCTGGACATCCTAGGGGAGCAACCCCCAGTGCCTTCTCGTTTACTCTGTCTCCTTTCTTATCTAGTGATCATAAAGTAAGACGTGTCCTGAACAAATTGTGAATATTTGGATGTCTGAAGAAACACTTCTCAGTGACAGGAAGAAATTCTAACAGTGAAGAAAGGAAAAGCACTAGCATGGATTTATTGTAGGGGGCATGTTATGTACTTATTTTGTTTTATACTATATGGCGTACACGAGGTTGGTACTGAACAAGACAGGAGTAAAATAACCATAAGGTAGTAAAGGAACAGACAGGTATTCCCTAGAATTATCCAACTCCCAGTCTTGCACAAAGCCCTAAATCAGTGGTCCTTCTGGACTTACTCCCAGCTCTCAGTGGTCCTTCTGGACTTACTCCCAGCTCTCAGTGGTCCTTCTGGACTTACTAACAGCTCTCATTATAGTTGCCGGGTCTCAGCATTCATTTGGGCCTACTGGGTTCATACTGGCTTTCGTTGTGAGACATTGCCTTTGTGATGCTCTATTTTCCCAACAATCCAAATAATAACTAATCCAAATAATCCAGAGAGAGAGAAAGATCTATCTATCTATCTATCTATCTATCTATCTATCTATCTATCTATCTATCTATCTTCTGGCCAAACTTGAAGAGACAAATCTTCTTTCAAGTTTGAAGGAAGTTTGTCAACAAGTATTTCAGCAGAGAGGAATGGAGGATGTGGTTGGTAGCTCTCCTAGATCTCTTTCCTTTCTCTCAGGGGACCAGCTTGTAAAGGATTGCAAAACGTACCCCCAGTGGTCTTTGAATACCATCCCATATTCTTTCCCAAATCTTCTGTAAACACTGCCAAACAGATACAGGATGATAAACTGTAAGAATGCAGAACAGAAGTTTCATTTCAACTTAAACCATTTGACCCAAAGCTCCAGAACATTGTTTAAATGTTTTGTTTCCTGGTATCATGAGTCAGATGCAAGTCCTTTCTCTAGATTTATATGTATTGGTAAAATTTGAAGGAAAGATTCCTACTTATTCACCTAAACAAGGAATGGCTTGGTTTGTTAGTTCACAGCTAACAATGCCCTGTGTCTGATTGGAAAGACAGAAAGACAGATGGTCGCCTGGTTATACACAGTTCAGAAGATACAGAATTTCTCTAGCAGGTTGAAAGTTGACTTGAATAATATCTAGTGTGCATGCAGTGTGGCAGGAGTCCCTGTTAGGAGCTTCTAATATGTGCTCTAACCCAGACAGTGGGGACTTGTCTTTTCCAGGGTACTGTTCCCTTTTCTATAAACAAGAACATTATTAGTAACTACGTATTCTGTGCTAGAATACATATGTGGCATAATAAAATAACAAATCCAATAATTCTTAGGGACTTAGAATTTCTTATGTACTGATTCCTTATGGGCAACAAGCACCACATCTGTCCACATTCATGCTGTTTCTCCCCCACTCAGCTTCTGTGCCATTCCTCACAGATGTTCACTAAATATTTATCAGGTCAGAGTTGTCTGTGTTCAGCAAGAATGACGACCCTTTCATTGTTTGGCCTTCTGGCTCTCTTTTATTTCTGTACCTCTGTCTGTGTCCTGAAGCCCCCACCCCCTTCCCAGGGTTTGTTACAGGCATCTAAAAAAAAGGGGTTCTTCCGATACCAAAAAAGGTACCTTGGGGTTTTAGAGAAAGTGTTTCATATTGATTAACACACTATGGGTTGGAGCCCCTGCGCATCTTCACACACGCACACACCTGTTTTCTTCTCCCTTTCCTTCCTTTGTGAGGCGACTGTCATAGCAGACATCTTACTTCTCCAGACTTCATTAGAAGTCCATGAAACTCTGGCAGGGCTTGTGAAACCTACAGATGGGTCGAGAAGAACTCATAAACCTTGATATTGTATGAGATGCGTGTGTCTGTTTATAGACAGGGGATGGTAGCTTTTATGAGAGCATCTCAGGGCTACTCTGACCCACAGAACACGAAGATCTTCTCTATGAAATGAGCAAGGCCCAGTGGCTTACAAAATTCTGTACTTTCCCCTTGGTGATGGCCTCAATTCCTTTAAAAATCCTTTCTGAGCCAATAAAGAAGCACTCCCCTTCCTTCCCAGAAGTCCATGCCACAGCAAGACCAGCTTAAGTTCCTGTCTTAAAGCTTCCATCTCCTGGAGTCCTCACTTGTGATCCCCTGGGCCAGCAATCTATAATGCAAAGCCACCAGGCAACATTCACCTCACATTCCCAGTGCTTATTGTCAAAGGAGCCTGACATTTGACAAGCATGCATCCTTCATGTGCATAGTGACTTATGGGAAAGTGATATTCTCACCTCCGTGAGCCCGTGAATGCTGTGTATAGGCATTGACCTCCTTGAAGGAGAGGGTCATCCTGGAGTAGAATAAGAAGCAAAGGCATACAGTGATGGCATACAATGACTTAAAGAAATATGGATCAATTTGGGGGCTAGCTATAGCATATCCAGACAATAAGGAAATGCTTCAGCCTTTGTTTACTTAAGGGCCAGTAAGGACCCAGGGCAGCATTGTCCACCGGATCATCCAGCTTCAGTCTCCATGATGTATATAGTTCTGGTCTGCTAATGCTAGTTAAGGTCATTTAAATCCTAAAGCCTCAGGGATCTAGAGTTCTCTAACACACCAAGCAAAGGGTAGGAAATTTAGTCAATCATAGATAGTGCAAACACAGAGAAAGGGACCATTTTGGTGGACAGGAGTACCTTCTGAAACAAGTGCTTTCTATAAATTTATATGTATTGGTAAAATATTTTATAACTATAGCAACATATTGTAATTATTTAACAATTGTATTAGAAATGACATATAGAAAGAAAAACAGCTCTGTTTAGAAAAGAATAGGTGAAAGATTTGAATGAATACACTTCACCAAAGATGGATGTGTAGCCAAATGGATGCCTAGTGATTAGATGAAGCTGAAGTGAGATTCTTCCTCATGCCTGATAAGATTAAAAGGACTGACTTAGCAAGTGTTGGCAAGAGTGGCAACCATCTAGAACTGTCATTCACAATGACCAGGCCATGGCAACACAAAATATCACTCTTAACTTTAAGAACTTAGTCTACCTGAGGACATATACCTCCCAGGAAATGAGTCCATTGTAAAGGCATTACAGGTTCTGGGAGCATCCTCTCTGAGGCCTTGATTAATATCTTATACATCCCTGCAGAGCCATCAAAAGCTGCATGGGCTATACCTGTTCTGATTATCAGTGAGCCCCCTGTAAGCTGCTCCACGGCTAAATGTTAGATGCCATCAGAGTCAATCCCTGAGAGCCTTTGGTGGTACCGGGAATGGCCTGAATAGAACTGGAAGATAGTGGCATTCTCAACTGGAGGTCCTGTAGTGTGTCTGTACCTCATCCATCCCAGTTATCTTCTCTCCATCACAAGGCAGAGTGCCTTCTCAGGCAAAGGCAGGACAATCCACACAGCAGGATGCTCTTTCTATATCGGAGGCACAGTTTTCTGAGACAGTGTTATAAAGTCATCGAGAGGTCTTTAGGTTGGAGAGGGAAGTTCTGCTGGTGACAACAGCAGCAATCCTATGGATCAAACCAATCTGTAAATATATAGTCTTGGATTCATTGTGATCCCACAGGCATGTTTAAATGCCGGCTTTTATGACCCTAGTTTAAAACCATGGCATGCCTTCTCAGCTCCCTGAAGCTGGTTTAGGTAGAAAGGGAGCTGGCTGCTGAGGCTGTTGCTCGAGGAGTCACTAGGAACTGGTGCTCAGTGACTGTGCATAACCAGAAGACCAATATGACATGCATCTTGTCATCTGTTTCCTTGGCCAGAGCATTTGTTGCACAGTCATTAGAAGATGAGAAAGAAGAAGAAAATAAGCAATTTATAAAAATCCTCCGGAGAGATAGTCCCAATCTGTTAGCACAAGAGAAGAACTTTAAGTGAAATGAAACATGCTGGAGAAGATAAAGCTAGCTAAAAGTAAATTACTAGAGTTCTAAAGCAAGTGATGAACACAGGAATGCACACAGTATATCTCTTTTGTTCGCCTTTTGTCTTTGCTATAAATAGACATGAGGTAATGTGTGTGTGAAGACTCACTTCCCTCTTAAGGAGCTCACCCGGCAGAGGCTTGTTCCCAGCATGCCCTGCTCTTATAAACCAAGAGATAATTTGACATGATTACATAATCGTGTGGCCATCCCTGCTCTTCCTCCTCCCTCAGAGCAAATGGATGGTCTCTCCCTAGGGTATAAAAATGCATTGATTCACTGAGTAGCAGTAGTGATTTTTCTCACAAAAATTAATTTATTTCCCAAATTGTTATGTTGGAAGCCACTGACTTTGTTTTCTGTAGCTTTCAACTTAGGGAGTGATTCAGACAAGTAACCAGATTATTTTAAAAGAAAGTATGTGAGTGTGTTGGAAAGTGTGACTTGTCTACTCCCATTTCTATTATGGTCAGAACTTTTTAACTTCGCCCAACTAAAAGACCTAATCTAACCTGTTCTATAGCTCATGTGCTCATGGTACTAACCACTGCTCCATGAGATCCAAGCAAAGCATTCAGTGATATTTCCAGCATGACTCCTTAAAGGGGGATACCTAAGTTAGAAGAAGGGTCTCTTTTACCTCATTTTCTTTCTTAGAATTGAGAGGTAACAGCTGGAGCTACAGCAGCAATTCTGGAGTCCGAGGTAGTTTTAGTAGTCCTAACCAATTAGAGTCCTGGTGCTGTTAGACTGTGCCACCTCCAAAGTGCCTTTTGGTGGCTCCTTTACATGGGAGACTGAACCTAAACCACCATCGTTGTCGGACTCCTCACTCAGTAAGGCAGGTACAAACAAAAACAATATCACCTGGCAAAAGGACTTATGAAAGAAAGGTGAGAGTGGCTCCCAGCCCTCTCCGGTAGGAGAAGGTCAGAGATAGTATCGCTAAAGAGTGACATTTAAAGTGAGACTTGGGGAAATAGGTCCGAAAGCATTGAAAGAATAAGAGTTAGTGTGACTCAGAAACACCAAACACCTACAAGAAGGCCAGCACAGCAGGATGCACAAGATGCTGACCTTAAGGAGAGGAGTCTGGCAACACCTGGACCCTTTGCTGTGCAGAGACAATTGGCATCGCATCGCAGAGATGTCTAAGACAGATGCAGAGCAGGCAAGATGAGCACAGGCCAACCTAGGGCAGTGGTTCAAATCCTTCCTAGTGCTGTGCTTTCAAGAGTACCTCATGGCTTAGTGACCCCCAACATTAGAACTGGTTTTGTTACTAACTTCATAAATGTAATTTTGCTACTGTTATGAATCTTACTGTGAAGTTGTCTTTTCTTATGGTTTTGGGTACCCCTGTGAAAGGTCCTTCGACCCCCAGAGGGGTCACAACCCACAGTGAGAAATGCTGACTTAGGGAGATACTAGCATACATCTGGTCTCCGAGGTTTTGGAACCTACAGTTCCAGGGAGAACATTTAACATTGGGAGAGGGTCACAGCCAAAAATCTGAGAGCCAACTATGAGAAGTCAACCAGAAAAGGACTTCTTAATTGCAGCACTTGGGAGGCAGAGGCAGGCGGATTTCTGAGTTTGAGGCCAGCCTGGTCTACAGAGTGAGTTCCAGGATAGCCAAGGCTACACAGAGAAACCCTGTCTCAAAAAAGCAGAAAAACAAAACAAAAAAAAAATCTATTTTTTTTTAGAATTTGGGGGAAAAAAAAAAACCTATTAGGATACTTCCGTGTTACAGATTCTAAGAAATCACTGGAGTGGAGGGCGTGGGTGAGGAGGGGTTTGTTTTGTGTATAGATAACCAGAGAGGAAAGGCTGATGTAAGATTCCCAGGAGGGGGACCTGCCTCCTTTGTGGTCTTGCCTTCCTAGAGAGCCTGGTGGGCAGACGGTAATTAAGATAATATTTACAAACAGGATGAGCCTACGTAAGCCCCTGCGAGCCTCAGTTTCAGTATTTGTAAAGTGAGGATAATAACACTCACTTTTAGAGTTGTTTGGAGAGCAAAGAAGACATGGCGCAGGATTTGTAAATAGACGAAAGGAGTGTAATATATTTACCTACTTGTAAGTCATTTGCCTTTTAGAGTAGTTGAGACCTAGGAGATTATTATTACTTGCATAAATAAATCTTAGTGGGTCAACTTTGCCTCAATCGGCTCTACATATTTTGAGGTTTTCGTCTTTAGAAGCATTTTCTAGAATTGCCCTATTTTAAGGAAAATCAGAGGAAAGTTTATCCCTTTGAGAGGTCCCAGCGTTGTGAGAATTTACTATGTAGCTACAAAACCTAAACTACTGTTTTTCACAAGTGTGACTTTCTCTACCATCTGCAAAGCTGTCCACCTTACACATCCATTCATGAGAAACTTGCATGACAAACAATAATGAGTTAAGATCACCAATTGCTTTCTGCTCTGATTTCCCTTCCAAAATATTCCTCCCATGTAGCAAGAAACTGAAGGCCTGTGGACATTTTTTAGAATCTCACCGAGGGAAAATCGGAGACATGGAGACATAACTTTGAGGCATGGTGGGAGCTGTTGGTAAAGACACAGCAAGGTAACTTTTTCCTCATTTTCCCGAACAAGAGAAATAGTGTTTTCCTGCCAGGAAGATGAGGGGACCAGAGATAGTACAGTACGGGCCAGAGATAGTATGATGCTATGTACGTCCTAAGATAACAAGCATCAGTAAGCCAAGGATGTGAGTGAGCAACACATCTGGAAGCTAGTATCAATTCTACAGAGCACCAGGCATGTGCAGTGGTGACCAAACATGATGGAGAGTCACTGATGTCAGTCAGTGGGCAAATCCATTATGGCAGGAATACACATGACAATTTAGGCTATGCAATTTTAAATTCAACAGTTTTTCCTTTTAAACAGAAATCAGAAAAAGTCAAATTTATCAAAATCCCCAGGGCTTAGAGAGCTCAAGAGTGCTTGTAATGAATGGTACCATGGTTTGAGTGCATCTACAATAAAAGAAGAAAGAAAACATAGTATGAGTTTTGTGAAATTTGATCAACATGTGGCTATCTACAAGAAATTATCAAAATAAGTTGTGATTGTTTACTAATTAATAATAAAAATGAGCAGTGTTAAAAAGATTAATTCTTGAGGTTTTCTTTAGAAAAACAGACACAATACAAAATTACTTTTGGATGAAGGAAAAACTATTTAAAAATATTAATTCCCTCAGTTTAAAAAATAATAATGATAAGCACGTATATGTTAAGAATATTACTGCAAACCTCGTAGGCCAGCTAGGGCTACAGAGTAAAGCCCTGTCTTAAAAAACAAAAACAAAAACAAGAACAAAATAAAAAAAAATAAGCATAAAAAAGAAGAAAGATGTCAATTAGTTAATGAAAATATCATGCTCTTTTACTGAATTTATAATACATATATCTTTGAAAATTTACCTTTTAAAACTGTCTTAGCTAAGTGGATATTTATTTTTATGCCTGATAATTTATTTTTTTCATAAGAAGGGGCTCTGGAAACTATATTTAACTCATGACACCCCCTCCATAAAATTTGAACCAGGATACTCCTCTTGGCTGATTTTCTGTTTTCTGCCTACAATAAGGCCCCTTAATTTTCCTCTGGGCCATTCATGATATGATCAGACTTCCTCTGGTTCTGGGAGCCTACAAAGAAAACCAAAGACTAAGAAGCACAAAGCCTGGTGACTTGAAACAGAGCTGGCCCTGGGCACCTACCTCTTAGAACATAACCAAAATCACCGAGGTTCGAAGAACCCACCGTTGTGGCTTTGTGAATGACACTGCGAAGTGAACTTGACCTCAGCGGCCTTATTTATCCTTATGATAGACTGTTATATACCAGTGCACTGTTCAGGCCAACTGACCTTATATATCTATTATGAATAACTTTGGTTGTCAACTTGATTTACCTGGAAAGAGAGAACCTCAGCTGAGAAATTTCCTCCATCAGTCAAACTGGCCTCTGGGTATATCTGTGCAGTATCATATTGATGGTTGTTGATTGTTGGTAGTTGATTGGTGATTGGGGAATGAGTGTGGGAGGTCCCAGTTCACTGTGGGTGGTACCACCCTGGGCAGGTGGTCCTGGGAGACAGAAGAAAGGTAGGAGAGCAAGCCAGGGTAGTCAAGCCTGTAAGCAGCGTCTCTCCATTATCTTTTGTTCCTGCCTTGAGTTTCTGCTCTGGCTTTCCTCAATAACGGTATGTAACCTGTAAGCCAAATAAACCCCACTTCCGAGTTGATAAAATTGATAAACCATCCAAAGCATACTATACTGCAAGGAGTTGCTCACATGTAATGCTTGATTAGTCTTTCTCTGTCCAACATTTCATAGGAGCCAAGGATAGAGAAACACTAGGAGCAGACAAATGCCAGGAGGGCCTCTCCTAAGGCCATTATCACAACTGAAATTTAGCATCTTTTTTGCACAAAGACTGAGGGGAGTAACAGGGTAGCTGAGCAAGGATGGCCACTGGCATCCTAAATTGTATGTCTTGTTGAATGAGCATTCAAAACAGAATCTGTAAAATTCATATTAATTTTGTACTTTTGGTGTGAAATATATTCTACGTACTTATCCACCACCCAAACTAAAATATTCACAGCAGAATCAGAAGTAGAAAAACAATTAGCTTTATGTCTTGTTCTATAACTTATATTTGTCATCTATATTCCCTCTCTCATAAGCTCTTCATTTTTAGTTTTTCTTATTCCCTTTTCTTTGTTATTTTGAACCTACATGTACATTTGTTACTCCCTACATATGAGAGAGAACATGGCTGTTTGTTTCTTTCTCAGATTGTGGGACCTCACTTAACACTATTTTATTTATTTAAGATTTTCTACCTAGCTGAGTGGTGGTAGCATGTGCCTTCCATCCCAGCACTCGGGAAGCAGAGGCAGAGGCAGGTGGAGCTTTGTGAGTTTGAGGGCCAGCCTGCTCTACAGAGCTACTTCCAGGACAGCCAGAACTGAACAAAAGAAACCCTGTCTCAAAAAGTTTTTTCTTGTTCTTTTAAATATATTTTATATTTTTATTTCTTTTTTTATTTTTGAGATTATATAATTACTTTTTGCCTTTTCCTTTCCTCCCTCCAAACCGTCCCCTATTTCCCTCCTTGCTCTCTTTCAAAGCCATGATCTCTTTTTTCATTGTTATTATTTATCTACATATATATGTATACACATATTTCTAAATATAACCTGCTCTGTCTGTAGGTTACTTGTTTTCAGGGTTGGCCACTTGTCATTGGATACAGAGTTGGTGTGCTCATCCCTGGGGAAGGCTAGTTCACCTACTTTGAGCATTCCTTAGTCGCCTATAGTTCTTCCTGTGCATAGGATTGCGGCTGGATGCACTTTCTTTTACCTACTTTGGCCCATCTGTTGTTATCATTGTCCAGTTAATGTTTAGATACAGATTTTATGGCTGCAGCTTCTGAAATTACGAGCAAACATAATCCCACAGCAAAGTCCCCGATCCACAGATAGCTAAACAGTACATATTTTAGACTTCATGCTGTTCTATGGCAAACACTCAACTGCTCATCAGCCATACACGGAGAATGTAGTTACAGAGACCACGTAAGGCACAGAGCAGTGTTGTGTGCAACACCACTCCTGTAGACAGATCGTGGCAACAAGCTCTTGTCTATTGGACCCTGGTAAAAGGCTCCTTAATGAGTCCAACCATGTTTACTAAATGAAGAATTTTCCCCAGTGGTATGTTGTAGCACCTTTCCTCTTCTCTCTATTGCTCTTTAGTTCTTGTTCAAATGTTCCATTTGATTTCTTCATCTGTCAAAGGACTGGTGGTTCATAGAAAATAAAAAAAGACAGGAGTCAGGGAAGGGAAGACCAATGTGCAATGGCAAATGCCAATGGGTAAAATGGCTTTCTCTAGTGAGTAGAAATGCTTTTACATGTTGTTTTTGCTGTTAGTGTAAGTCTGCATTGCATTTGCGTAAGCAACCTTGAGAATCAGCGTGAGTAGAAGAGGGAAGTCAAAGATCAGGAGACTTATTTTTAGAACAAGCTTGACAGAGAATTGCATAGTTTTAAAATACGTAGTATGTGAAAATAGCAGCATGCATGTGAAAATGGGGGAAATTAGGAGGGAGTGAATGCATTCAAGCAACACTGAAGAAATGGAGTGTCAATGAGAGCTAGTGATGGTTTTCAGAGCAACACAGTTCTTCTATTATTTGAGTGGCTAGCCTACCAAAAGGCTGAGAAAGGAAGCTGTAGGGATGATAGTAATGTGCTATGTGTGTTTTTTGTTCAGTAGATGAAGATACAATTAGTGTTCTATTCCATCTTCCTCTTTATCATGGCCTTGATTGCTTTGTTATTGTCAAGACAAAACACCATGACCAGAGACACTTGTAGGAGAAAAGGTTGTTGGGGCTTACAGTTTCAAAAGGTTTGGTTTTGACTACCTTGGTGGAATGCATGGCAGCAGACAGGCAGGCATGGTGCTGGGACAGTAGCTGAGAATTTAGGTCCTATCTGCAAGTAGGAGGCAGAGAGAGAGTTATCTGAGAATATCTTAAACTTTTAAAACCTCAAAGCCCATCCCCAGTGACACAGCTGCTCCAACAAAGCCACACACCCTCATTTGTCCCAGACAGTTCCATCAACTGGAGACTGTCAAAGTGTGTGTGTTGGGGGTGGGGGGAGGCGGCGGGCAGTATTTCTTACTCAGACCACCACATTCTATTCCCTGGCCCCATAGGCTTCCGATGTATCATAATGCAAAATGCATTTAGTTCAACATTAAATATCTCCACGATTTTTTAATCTGAACACAATTTAAAAGCCCAAAAATCTCTTTTGAGAATCAAGGTACTTTTTTTTTTTTTTTATTGTTAGCCCTGTAAAACCAAAAAGCAACTTGCATACTTCCAACACACAGTGGCACAGAATATGTGCTACTATTCCAAAAGAGAGGAGTTGGGGCGTAATCAAGAAATATTGAACCAAAACTCAACTCAGCAAGGCAAACTCCATCTCCTGTAGTTCTCTGCCTGATGGCAACAGCCATGAATGGCTCCACCCTTCCAGCATTGCTAACTGCAGTATAGTTTTCTCTCTTGGGTTGTTTCCATTCCCTCTCTAAATGCAACTTTCTCTGGCGGATAACTTACGACTTTGGCATCTCCAGCATCCTGGGGGGTGTAAATGTAATCTACACAGCTTGAGGCAGTTGGTAGCATCTCCAGCCTTCCTCACAGAGACTTTCACGCAGCATTCCCAGCCTTAACAGGTTTCCTGGAGTGCAAGGGCAGATTCTCCATTCTCTTTACCACTAGATCCTTAATTCTTGAACAGTGTGACTGAACAGTCCAGCTGTCCATGTGGGTTGGAACCTGGCTCCATCCTTGAACTACACTATCGTAAGCTTTGATTTGTTGATCATTTTTAAGATCAGAAAATTCTCAGGCCTTCTTCTTTCATAAATTGCAAGATTAGCTAGGTGGGTTCTTACCCTACTTGAGGGCACCATTCCCAATGAGGACTTTTCTCATCTTTTTATCACAAGCTGTGACTCCAACATTAAATCTTTCATTGTTCTTTTTGCCCCATTTGCTCTTTTTCATTATAGACCTGCATATGAGTGATTATTAATAACTAATATTAATAGAGTCAGTGTTAGACTGTCTTAAACTCTCCTCTGCTAACAAAATTAGTCCCAAACTTTTTAACTTAGCCTCAACAAGATTCTTTTTGTTTTAAATTTATTTATTTAGTTATTGTTTGTAAGTACACTGTAGCTGTCTTCAGACACACCAGAAGAGGGCATGAGATCTCATTAGGAATGGTTGTGAGCCACCATGTGGTTGCTGGGATTTGAACTCAGGACCTTCGGAAGAGCAGTCAGTGTTCTTAACTACTGAGCCACCTCTCTAGCCCCCCAGCAAGATCCTTAAACAAAGGCAGAGCAGCTTGAAATATCATAAGAATAGGCTATAGCCTAGTTGCTAATATTGTACACTTCTGAAATTTCTTAAGCTGAGCCTCCATAGTGCACGATTCTCAGCTCTACTATCATCCAAGCTCCTACTATGAGGGTGCATTAAACTCCTTTTGCAATGCTCAACTGCTTTCCTAATCTAAAGTCCCAGTCTTCCACATTTCTTCAAAAAAAAAAAAAAAACCAGCATGGTCAGGGCTGTCACAGCAGTACCGACTTCTGACTTCCATACTGTTCTGCTACAAAAACAAACAAACAAACATGCAAACACCCTCTACGACCAGGGCAACTTGTAAAGGAAAGTTATAATAGAAAGAATTTATTTGGAGGCTTAAAATTTCAGAGGCTAAAGCCATAATACTCATGGCAGGAAGCATAGCAGCAAGCAGGCAGGCACGGCGGTAGAGCAGAAGCTGGGAACTTACATCTTATCGAGAAGTAGAAAGCAGAGGGAATGGGAATGGTTCTGGCTTTTAAAACTTCAAAACCTGCCTCCAATGAAAAACCTCCTTCAACAAGAGTCACTCCTAAGCTTACTAGGGATCAAGCATTCAAATATATGAGCTTGTGGAGTCCATGTTCATCAAAACCATTACAATAATTATCATTTCATGTAATTAAAGTTATCCAACAATCAAATAGGATGCTTTCTGTGTAGGGGTGTGGGGAGCCCAGGAAGCCTTGGTGACTGTGTACCCAGTCGTTGAAGTCATGAGTAAACATATGCGTTATTGAAACTGGCACAGCCATATCAGGGACCCAGTGACCCAGACCCATAGGGATGGCAAAGCCTTCCACATATGAGTTCAGCTCAGAATTGGCAAAGCCTTGCTCTGGGAATCTGAGTGCAAAATGTTGACCAAATGTACAAGTATTTGTGAATGATTATCTAATGTGTGTAAAATAAGTAATGGAGGTTTTCTGTCCCACCCACCCCCCACCCGGATGACTGTAACTTGAGACTACTGAGCTATAGAGACAACTTACCAGACCAGCTACTCCCTTTTCTTGTGATGGGGTCCCAGGTGGTTGCAAAGCTTGTGTCACTTTGTCAGAGTAGACATGGCCCACTTGACCTCGGGTTTTCTGTCTGTCTGTCTGTCTGTCTGTCCTTTCTGTATATGTGTCTGTATGCCTGTCCTTTCTCTACTCACTTGCCAGCTCAGGCAAGTTTCTAGGACCAAGTGGAGTAGTAAAGTTCCTGTTTAAGCTTCTGCTTTCAGAGATTCTATCCCTTAAGGCTGAATACAATATACTCATAAATGTAAGATGTTTATCAGAAAGTATGACAGCTCTCCCTGTGGCTTTTAACCCAGTCTCTGCTGTCTCTGTACTCTTGGCAAATTACAAAGTTCCTCATCTAACCTAGGAAAACAAAACAACATAATGTAGGTTTCAGAATTTCATGTAAATATTTTAGGAATAAAACAGAAAGGAAATAGCTATTGATAGATTTAGTCTTTGTCCAAACACAGCTGTGTTATTTGAGTGTATAAATGTCTGCACAAATGCATGGGGGTTGGGGCAGAAGAAAAGGATGCCGTAGCAAATCGATGGGACAGTTTGAAAACCTTTCAGAACTTGAAGGTCAGTGAAACAGGGCTCACATTTTTAACCACTAGTGTTTTAATGTGGGATAACTCAACCACGCCATACTTTCAGTTCATACTTGAGCATCAAGGCAGATTGTGGTTCAGGGCAGTGTGGATTATCTATCTGCCGCCAGGGCTGCAGTTGCAGTCTCTCAAGTCCTGGTGTCATTTACATTGTTTCCACTGGGAAAGGTCAGGTGTCAGCAGGGACTAGAAGCAAAGAAAAAGCCATCCCCTGGAACCACAAGTGTGAACGAGAGGGGAAGTGAGTGACAGCCTGCCTCTGTGCTGGATCATTTTCAGGGGTAGCAGACCACTACATCCTGAGGCTTTTTAGCAGAAAGGAAGCTGAAGGACAAACATCTGAAGGAGAAATTAATCTCCACAAGTAGGTGACAAGCTGCGATAAGCCCTCCGGGTGCATGTCCGGGTAGCACAGATGTTAGTGTGAGAACCAGCCCTAGAGGCAAGAAAAATGGGGAGAAGGGTGGGGGAGGGGACTTTGGCCACGAGAAACAAAACACACCAAACAAAATCATCTTCACTGGCTGCAGATTCTTTCCAAAGGTTATGTGTCTATTGGAAAAAAATACAATCTAATACACATTATGTATGGCAAAGGCATGGTGACATGAAGTTTCATCTCTTGCAAACATGTTTTGAAGAACAGTTTTGTGTGTGCTTGGAAAGCCCCAAGAACACTCACATCCATGTAGCCTAGCACTTGGGATGCATCTGCAGAAGAAACTCTGGAACATGCCTGTTAAGGCAGGTGGTTCAGATCGGGTGCAGAGTGCTTACCCAGCATGTTCAAGGCCCTGGGCCTTGTTTTCAGCATCACAGGAAAAAACTGAACAACAACCACAAAATAAAACATGCACGGTTAGAAATACGTTGATATATTCAAGTTATTTTTTAATAGCCATAGAGAAAAATGAAAGGACTTGCCAATTTAGTGTTAGCCTGTACAGTGCTAGAAATTTTGTTAAATGTTAAAAAACATGAAAAATTCTCCTATCATTAAAAACATACTAATATATAACTAAGTACCTGACTTCAATATGTGATTATTACAACTAAGTGTGAACAGGAACAGACATTTTCAAGGAAACAAGTAGAGAGATTATAGACAACATTCTTTTTACCTTAAAACCAGGCTATTGTTATCATATATGTACTTCTTTGTAATTAAGTGAAACAAACCATAAAAGGTTGAAACTTTATGATGGACAGATTGCCCAGTGTGAATTTCTCCTTTCATGATATTGAGCTGAAAATAAAACCTTTGTGAGAGAAAGAGGACAAGCTGGTTTCAATAAGAACAGTAAGGACAGGGGAACCTGGGAAAGGAGAAATTTACATGTAAATAAAGAAAATATCTAAAAAAAAAAAGAAAAAGAAAAAGAAAAAAAAGATTCAGGAAAAAAAAAAAAAGAACAGTAAGGACTGTTCACATAGCAAAGGATGCATTAGTGTCACCTTGCTGTGTCTCCTAAATGACCCAGCTTGCTTGAACTGAGACTCCCTGAAGCACAGCGTCCCCTCTGGATGAACCACACACACATAAGCAGTATGATTCCTTAAGGAAGAGAGTTGGGGGAGTCATTATTTCAGGAACAGTGTCCTTCTTCTCTGTGCCTCTCTGTGTGATATACATTGTTGAAGTCAGGAGAAGAAAATGGCAATGATTTATATTTCAGCTGTTTGAAGAATATCAAACAAATGCCTGCACTGTCCTTTGGACAACAAAATAAGACAAGCCAGAATACCTGACCTCTCCCTTCAGCTTCTCAACATGTGTTACATTACTTTCCTGTGACTTAATGTCCCAAGAAGACAGCTCACCAAGAGAATGGATACTGTGTGGGGAAAAGTAGATAGTATGTTTACGGCATGGATAAGGTGACTGTTACCATCAACTGCAATGTATAGCTTCGAGAACAATCAGATCAACAGTGCTGAGAAACAGGGCTTACGACTTCTTCCCAAATGAAGTGGCATCCAGGGTCCTCAAACAAGATGGAGTTCTGAAGTTAGACAGCCCGCCCCCCACCGCTCGAATGCATGATTTTGCCTAGACCTCACACTGTCACCAAAACCTTTAGACTGATGCTTTCACTCTTCCTAGATAGAAGCTAATCCAAGAGGTAAGTATGGACTTTGGAGCAGAGTGGTGGAACTGCATGCTCATGCACTAACATCTGTTCTGGAAGCACTCAGCTGTGCGATGGTCATGCCTTGAGTTTCTATTAATGACGTCTGGAATTCTGAGATTTCCTGTAGTGGGCAGGAGAAAAAACTTTGGCCTTGTAGGAGGCTTCATTTTAGAATGGAAATAAGTCTCACAAAGGCAGTGATGAAACAGGGCAGCACTGGCAGTGAGCAGCTCCTGGAAAGGGAGGAGGTCTGGTGAGTGAACCAAGAAATAAAAAAGGGAAGAGACATGACTGGTCCCAGGTGTAGTGAAGGAGGAAGTTTAGTATAGATATGTGGAAGAGCATAGCGAGAGGCAGGGACATCTGGGAGAGTGCAGACTTAGCTGGGCCATGTGAGGAGAGAGGGGAAGGGAAAGGAGGAGGGGAGAGAAGAGAATCAGGTTCAGCAGCCAGAAGACTCAAAAGAAAGTCGACATAAAGGACAAGGAAACCAATGGGGTTGGATTATATAGGGAGTGGCAAATGGGGGAAGCGGCAGCCCAGCCCTTGGGCTAGAGAAGTTTAGGGTAGGGGTAGGGTATGCTAGTCAAGAGCACCCTGTAACAGGTGGGGACTGAGAGATGCAGCAAGAGCCTTGGAGACAAGTGCACATTCTCCTGTGTAAGATGCACCTCAGCCTTTTGTCTGTGAATAGAACCAACACCTGGAAATGGAGGGTGCCAGTTGCAGAGTCTGGAGGCTTCATCCACTGCCTCTGAGCTTCTAGAAATCCCTCTCAAAATGTTCTCTCTCAGGGAATTCTGACATACAGGCAGCCAAGGAAAACCTCCCCTGCATCTCTTAGTGCTTCTTTGTGTTCTCGAACTGTTCTTCCTCATCCTATGTCCAGAAACACCTTCCCTGTTCATCATGAGCAAGTCTCGACCACCAGTACAAGACCAAAGCCATCTCAGACTAACACTGCCCACAACAACTGCTCTTTGGGGCAAAGCTTGATGCATTGAGCCTACCCCTTTCTGACAGGCATTATTACTCTACAATGCACTTTATCCTTGTCATAAAGACCAAGAAAAAGGTAATTCTGAGTTCACATACTCACCTTAAGATTTATCAAACTATCTGAACAAAATCTTTAAAAAGGTAAGCACATGGGTCTGTTGAAATGGTGTAGCCATATTTCTTTTTGAGGGGATATTTAAAAGCTTGTAAGAGTGAGATCATGACAAGCTGAATAGTAAAGTAAGAAACCAAGAACGGGGTGGGGTGATATGGACTGAGATGTCCATGTAATTCTTGATACTGGTATTCATGGCTGCCTACAGGCTTATTTGTGTTCACAGCAAAAACAGGAAAGAACCTACTATGTTCGTTCAATCCATGAGTAGCACTGCCTGTTGTCTGTCTGCCCTGTGTGTTCTCTCATTTTCTTTTTTCAATTATAAGGACTGTCTACTTTGATAAGGTTCATCTCTTCCATCTGCCTGGGGCTGTCCGTGAGCATGTTCCATCACCTACCTCCCACCCCTTTAACCTCCATAGGTTGGTGCCTGGCCCAAAAGTCGAGATTAGTAGAAGCCATTTTGGTCTATATGCAGCGTATAAACAGACATGGAGGTAGTTCTTATTGGCCACAAGAGATCCTAAACTGGAAAATGATGAATCAGGAAAGACATGGGATGTACCCCAAATTGTGAGGAGCTACCATGGTTCCAGTGGGAGAGAAAGAAGCAGCATCAGAAATACAGAAGGAAAGAGCCAGAGAGCTTGGGTCCAGAGTCCTGGCTGTTGTCCCTAAGTACCTGATTGCTTCTTTTTAGATTCTCTTTGTAATCCAAAAACTCCTTCCTAATAATGAGAGTTCAAATATTCCTTCTTTTGACTAGCAGATCTGAGTAGGACCCTGACATCTAAAACAGAAAGAGCCCTAGTTAACACATCCTTCATTATCAAAAAGGAATCAGGATGCCAATTTCACAAGGAAATCATTTAATTTCCTAAAATTAATGTAGAAAGCGTTTTCTCCTTTGGAGTTTAATGGGGCTTACTGAGGGATATTGTAGGCTGTGCCATCAGCACGCGGTTACAGGAAATGCAGAAGTGATTTTCATGTGGTGGTTTCTAGTATGAACCTTGAATCAAAGCCAAGGGCATAACATTAAAGCACAATTGAGCTGAAACAATTCTTCAAGGTTTTGCCTAGATCATATTGCGTGTCTAGCATTCTAGCAGTCTAATTCCACCCAAGGGAGCTTCAAGGATTAGAGAAATATTTTATTATCCCTCAGCCCCTTCTTGCCCGATTATTTAAGCGTCTGCTAAAAGCTGGTTAACAAATATCTAGATATTTTCTCTGATGATTAATGATGTTGAACATTTCTTTAGGTGTTTCTCAGTCATTTGGTATTTGTCAGTTGAGAATTCTTTATTTAGCTCTGTACCTCATTTTTTAAATAGGGTTATTTGGTTCTCTGGAGTCTAACTTCTTGAGTTCTTTGTATATATTGGATATTAGCCCTCTATCAGATATAGGATGGGTAAAGATCTTTTCTCAATTTGTTGGTTGCCTTTTCATCCTATTGACAGTGTTCTTTGCCTTTGAGATTCCACCTCACACCAGTCAGAATGGCTAGGATAAAAAACTCAGGTGACAGCAGATGCTGGCAAGGTTGTGGAAAAAGAAGAACACTCATTCATTGCTAGTGAGATGGAAAGCTGGTACAATCATTCTGGAAATCAGTTTGGCAGTTCCTCAGGAAATTGGACATAGTACTACAAGAGAACCCAGCTATACCACTCCTGGGCATATACCCAGAAGATGCTACAACATGTAATAAGGACACATGCTTCACTATGTTCATAGTAGCCTTATTTATAATAGCCAGAAACTGGACAACCCAGATGTCCCTCAACAGAGGAATGGATACAGAAAATGTGGAACATCTACACAATGGAGTACTACTCAGCTATTAAAAACAATGAATTTATGAAATTCTTATGGAAATGGATGGATCTGGAGAATATCATCCTGAGTGAGGTAACCCAATCACAAAAGAACACACATGGTATGCATTCTCTGATAAGTGGATATTAGCCCAGAAGATCAGAATACACAAAGTACAAACCACAAATCACAAGAAACTCAAGAAGAAGGAAGACCAAAGTGTGGATACTTCGTTCCTTCTTAAAAGGGGGAACAAAATACCCATGGAAGGAATTGTAGAGACTATGTAGCAGAGACTGAAGGAAGGACAATCCAGAGACTGTTTCACCTGGGAATCCTTCCCATATTCAATCATCAAATCTAGACACTATTGTGGATGCCAGCAAATGCTGGATGACAGGAGCCTGATATAGCTGTCTCCTGAGAGGCTCTGACAGTACCCAACTAATACAGAAATAGAGGCTCACAGTCATCCATTGGACTGAGTACAGGGTTCCCAGTGAAAGAGCTAGAGAAAGAACCCAAGGAGCTGAAGGGTTTGCAGCCCCTTAGGACAAACAATAATATGAACTAACTAGTACCCTCAGAGCTCCCAGGGACTAAAACTCCAACCAAAGGGTACACATGGTGGGACTCGTGGCTCCAGCAGCATGTGTATAGCAGAAGATGGCCAAGTTGGTCATCAATGGGAGGAGAGGCCCTTGGCCCTGTGAAGGTTCTATGACAGTGTAGGGGAATGCCAGGGCCAGTAAGCAGGAGGGGGTAGGATGGTGAGCAGGGGAGGGAGGAGGAATCAGGGGTTTGTTTTAGTTTTTGTTTTTTTTCTTTTCTTTTCCTTTTTTTCTGTTTTTTTTCCCCCTAAGGGGACTGTGGGAAAGGAGATATCGTAAATGAAGAAAACATCTAATAAAAATAGAATTAAAATAAAAAAACAAATATCTAGATATTTTCATTTCTAACATGACTGACATTTTTAAATAAATGAGTAAGAAATGGATCTTAAAATACTTTGGGGACAGTGTAAAATTAAAGAAAAATAAATATTTATTATTATTTGAATATAAAGCACTTGTTTCCACATGAGATCTACATAGCCTTTTAGAACACTTACTTTATCTAGCAGCCACCTTTGGGTTTCAGGAGCATTTATATAGATAAATCATCAGTTAGGTACTCAGAGTAATGGAACAAAATAGTTTTAACATGAAGTGGCTGCTCAATGAGAATGTGTACTTATTTGCTGCAGTAGAGACAAGTCGTAGAAGAACTTAGACTCTTACTACGTTCCCAGAAGATATTTTATTTAAAAATGTTTATTGGTCTGAAAATTCAGTTCTAAAAGGACAGCTTTGCATTTTGCTCATTGAGGCATCCTTAGCAGTGAAAATAATTTTTGTGGCTTTAGTCACACATTAACTGTATCTAGGAGATTGGCAGTAAATACTTGAGAACTAAGTTGATCCTAAACTCAGATTTATTCTTTCTCTATATTTCCAAATTATTAGTAGAGCAATGATTTATAAGTCATCTGCTGTTAAATAAATTCATTCATAGTAAAAATAACCAAGAAAATATTATAGATTTGGCCTTTAAAAGTATAACCAATTCAAATTATAAATTATATGAAACGTTTTCAAACATTGGTGAAGTGATAATTAAGAAGTCGGACAATAACCTAAAACTCGAAGGGAATTTAGAGAAAGCATCTGAATACATTTAACAAGGCATAAATCTAAGCATGGTAAAATCCCAAGAAGGGTGGAGAAAATGAAATATGTTTTCATTTTCACATTATGAGTGATATAAATTGAATGATAATGATGATAATAAATTAACTATAAAATTTTGTACTTCTGAAGACTCTATTCCAGGAGCTTTACGTGAATTATCTCACTAATCTTCACTGTGGTCTTATAAAGTGATTTATTGTCATTTCTACATTTATATGTTAAAAATGAAATTTAAAGAAGATTCATCCATCTTCAGGATGACAAAGTTAGTAGCCAACAAAACTCAGCTCTGACTGAAAATGTTACTAGAAAATAAATTAAATAAATAAATAAATAAACAAATAAATATACATGCTGGGGCTAGACAATTATAATAACTTACATCCCTATATAATTATTTTTATAAATGTATATGTTACATAACTGTGAAAAAACAAACTACCACTGTCCTCTTTGGTAATTGTCATTGAAGTGATGGACCTTGATGCTTTTCTTAAAACAAAGGTATTAAAGGGAACTGGAAATTGCAGTGTGGTGGTTCTCAACATTTGAGGTCAAAGGTTTTTATCACAGGGATTGCCTAAGACCATTGGAAAAGATGAATATTGACATTACTTTTTATAACAGTAGCAAAACTACAGTTATGATGTAGCAACAAAAATAATTTTATGGGTGGCGGTCACCACAACCCGAGGAGTTGTATTAAGGGGTCCCAGCACTAGGGAGGTTGAGAACCACTGCTCTAGTGTGTCATTCCCAGTCAACTCCATCGCTCTCCATGACTCTCAGAACCCTGCCCTTGGAAGAAAGCTCCTATAAGCTGGTTGAACTTTGACTATTTATTTGGTAAAGGCACTTTAAATTTGGTGAATGCACATTTTAAAAAGTATTAACTTTTTTCCATTTAATATATTCTGATCATATTCCTTCCCCTTACCAGATCCTCCCAGCAATGGCCTACTTTGATGCCTACCCAACTTAATGCTCTTTTTCAAAGGGAAAAGAAAGCAACAAAATATAAGAATGAAAGTAGATTTTATGTACTGTGACTGTAATAACACTCAAACTTACCACTTCCATTTTCTTTCCTAGTCCATCAAGAGATAGACTCGGGCTTGACCTAGAGCACATATCTGTAAAGAAATGGGCCTCACTGGTCAGCGTATGTGGGTCAGTAGTAGTGTTTGCCTCCTGTGTGTAAAGTCCTGGGTTTGATCTCCAGCACTGGAAACCAAAAGGCCTATGGGACAGACCTCAGAACTGTGAGGGAGAGAGAAGCCTGAGACCAGCCACTGCAACTGATTCAACCCACAAATGATTTCTGAGTCTGTCTCATACCCTGTAAATGAGCAGAGGACACTCTGCCCTTAGGAAGCTCACATGGAGAGAATCAAAGTGTTGATGCACTTAATTGAAAAAAAAGAACAATTATAAAAAAAAACTTGACCTAAGAAAATAAACAATCTCTTTCATGTCAAAAAGCCACATGTTAAAATGTGATTAAAATCATGTGGAACTCTGACATAAAATCTCTGTTCTATCTGAATGAAAGAGTGGACATGGAAAAGCCGAAGCTCTCTTTCTTGTAGTCATGTGCTCCTCTTCCATCAGTGAACTTGCCCTGAGATTCACAGGTGAGCCACCTGGATAGAAATAATTTTGTTTTCATGTTTGCCTATGAGCCAATCTAAGGAAGAATAGGGCTCATCCTCTCAGACCAGAAGAGGGAATTCTTCAGACTCATACATCAGAATCAAATGGATGAGAACGCAATTAGTTTCCTTCTTCTTGTTGCTGGGTTTGATTGTTTCCAAAGAAAGTTGTTATTCCAAAGATTATATAGCCAAAGTTTTAAAGCAAAAAAATCTGACTATAAGGAGACCTGCCTTTGTCCCAGACAAATGTTTATCTTTTTTGATCTCTGGTGTGCTCTTTGGGGGTGAGCTAGTGATAATGAGTGATAGTGAAGATATTTTGTATATAAAAAAGTATAGATGTTTTTACTTTTCCATTTCTGATAACTACTTCCGGGTCATAAATAAATAGTTGTTGTAATGATTCTCAGAAATGATCCTCTGATTTAAACTAATATGTAGAAAAATACCAATCTTGCATGTCAATGTCCCTTTCCTTTCTTTTTTCAGACACTCCCTTAGATATGGCACATGATTTCATCAAACCATATTCCTTAGTGGTCTCTGGATACGATGGGTTATCTCTTATCCCATATATGTGACACATCCTACTCTATAAGTCTAGTTCACACCAAGTCCTCCCTCTTTCTTGATTGATGGACAACTTCCCCACACATGACTTACAACTTGTAAGCCCCACTCTCTAATTAGTGGTAAACATATGATAGCAGAATGTTAGCCCTGGAGGTGTACTAGTTCTTTGGGAATGTTCACCTGACTACATCAGAAGCCTTTGGAAAGTTTCAACATATAAATTAAGTCCCAGCCTCAGATTTAGAAAGCTGAAGTAGTCTTGAAGATCCATTTTTAAATACATTATTTGAAGAATTTCTGAAGCAATGATGAGCTCAAAGCTACTGTTTTCTTGTGAAATTGTCATGCTACAATCAATGAAGCAGAAATCATGTGATTTGTCCACAATCATAGGAAGTGAATTGCAAACTCAGCCTCACAATTGGTGACTTCTCAGACTTGGTATAGAAGACTATACTATCTTCTGCCACTTTAGACCCATCCTGTAATTATTTGTCTATCAAGTGCCACAAATGTATAGAATCATCTACAGTAGTTTGGGGACAGTGAATGATGGGAAATGTTTCTTGGTTAGAAGTCAACTATCTGCTATCTGGGTGGCCTATGTGTGTGAGATGAACATAGAGTCACAGTAACTGCATCTGGGAACCTGGGTAAGAAATAGTTCTTGCTCTCCTATGGCTTACAAGTTGGAGTGTTCAGGATGTGTGATATAAATTCTCAGTAGAGAAGAGTAGCATTGAGAAATAGTGAATACACTGATAAGTGACAGAGAAGGTTAGCAGAGATGCAGCACAGAGACAGTGGAGGCTACCCAGCATGCTTTGGACTGGGTCTCCAGACATGCTGGTGGACTAATGTCAGGCCTGAAGAGTGGCCTGAACTGGATTTATTTCCATCTGCTGTGTTAACCAAATGCTGAGGTCCTGATAGACAGGATTACCCAGTGGCTGATGTGTGTCTGGTACTCTTGAGGTCCTGATAGACAGGATTATCCAGTGGCTGACATCTCTCTGGAAAAGTGCAAGGCATATAGACAGAAGGTGTCTTTTACTTCGTTTTCTAAACCAGTGGTTCACACACAGAATGTTTTCTTGAGAACAAAAGATACAAAGATTTCAAAGCAGCATGAAACTCCAGTCTTCAAATCTGAGACTACCACCTTTTCCCCCCTCAGTTAGTTCTACCTCAAGGCTCATGATGAACCTACGCTCCCATTTTTAATAGGATTTGAAAATAAATGAGTAATCCAGTGAGAGTTCAAACATACCTTAATGGTGACTACAATTGTTCTTCTGCTCCATTATATTGGAGTTCATTAACCAGCACCCCCTAGAAGAGGAGCTTTTTTAGTTCCTTCTCTCAAGATGAAGGAACCATGCTCTCGTTTGAAGCAAGATATGTTTGGAAAGCAAAACTACCTACCAAGAGTGCTTAATCACCCCATCTAGTGACCCTTAGTGGCTTCTATGTCCAAAACTAAAATCTGCTATTTGACACCAATTTTTGTAGCAGTGTCCATGTTAAGCAGTAGAACAAAAGGCCATGAATCATCAATGCAATTATAGGTAACAATTTGAATTATCTCACAGAGTCTTAATTCCACCTCTCCTTCACCTAACTTTATTAAAATCTTTTTCATTTTTGCCATTGCTCTGGAAAATCACCCTTTCATCCTGGTTGACACAGGGAACTAAGATTTACGTCCTATTGCTGCAATGTGGGGAGGATACATATATTTGGCTAGAATGTCTGATCACACTCTATCACTGAAGGAAGCCAAATCAAGGCAGGGGGTTGAAGTAGAAACCAAGAGAGGAGAATGCTGCTTATTAGCTTGATCTTCATGTCTCCCTCTCCTTGCCTATACAACCTGGGAGAGAGAGCAAATCATAACCTGTTTGCCTTCAAGAAACCAGTGACACAAGAGTGAGAACAAAGCACAATTGAAAAAAAGCTCCTTCAACATATAGGCTGAAAAAAAAAAACAAAACAGAACTGCAGGGCATTCCATGGAAATTCAATGAACTTAGGGGATAAATATTAAGGTATATAGAGCTCAGTCTTGAGGAATACGAGTAGCTACTAGATTTGGAAAGACAACTGGCACTAAATGCAGAAAGATAAGGAACTTGTCCTGACAAAATGATAATCAGCACAAAGTTTTATTGATCACATTTGTTCATGAGACTTCTTCGATGGCATCAGCAAGTGCTTTAAAGTATAGAATGAGAGACAAATGCCGGGGGCCGGAGAGATGTCTCAGTGGTTAAGAACGCTGACTATTCTTCCAAAGGTTCTGAGTTCAATTCCCAACAACCACATGGTGGCTCACAACCATCTGCAATGGTATCTAATGCCCTCTTCTGGTGTGTCTGAAAACAGTTATAGTGTACTCATATACATAAAATAAATAAATAAGTCTTTAAAAAAGAGAGAGACAAATGCCAAAGATTGACATAAAATGGTTTCATTCAAAGAATGAAGAGTGGGCTTCTAATGTGTTACTAAGTATTGTCCACTAGGAAAAAAAAAACGCAATGCCCATCTAAAATGATATGCACAATAACTCTTTTGCCTTGGACCACAGCAGTATAGTCACAGATGGGCAGCTCCTTGGTGTTCTGTGATGGTGGTGGAAGGGATATGGGAGCCTGGGGAACTGGGGAACAAAGTGCACAGAGCCAAGTTCCATTCCCAGGAAGCCTTTCAGGAAGCACCTCCCAGATTAAGTGATATTTACATCTCAATCTCTTTGAAGAGTGCCCTTGCAAGTTCTTTACCTTAAAGAAGTCATGTCCCAGTTTACACCCTGGTCCTAAAACAATTAAGGTGGTTTCTTTTTACCAGTCATTCAGCAATGACATTATGAAAGAGAAAGAGAGAGAGAGAGAGAGAGAGAGAGAGAGAGAGAGAGAGAGAGAGAGAGAGAGAAGGAAACATAGAAACAAACAAAAAGGAAGAAAGAAAGAAGTAAGGGAGAGACAGAGAGAGCAAAATAAAACAAAGCAAAAACGTGGCTGCCAGGATTGACTTTTGAAAAGTCCCCAACAACAACATAAGGTCTTAGGAGCTCTGAGTCTCAACGTGTTTCCTCCTCAGCCTTGGGTAAACTAAGATAAAAGTTAGAGGAAGACTGAATTCAGTGTTTATGCTGAAGCAGCAGCTGTCAGCATTGGTGACATTCAGTGTTTCATGGATCTAAATTGAGCCGGGATTAGGAGGCCACCTGTCTCCCTGAGCTTGTTGTGATTCTTCAGTCACTTGGAAAAAAAACAAAAAACAAAACAAACAAACAAACAAAACAACTTCTTGAGATGAGGATTTTAAAGCCCAATGAGGCTGGGAGGCCAGGTACAGCTTGTCAATGACAACAACAAAAGTCCTGATCAGAATTCTCCTTAACCTTACTCAGCACTGCCCATCTCACTCACTGTTCCTCCTGATGTCCTTGCCAAGGCATCTTCAGCTGTGCGAATGGAACAAGTCCTGTCTCTTAAGCTGCAGAAATGTTAGGGGTGAGAACATTAAGTATAAAAGTAGAACAAGTATATCCAAAAGGCCTCTCTGTGATCAAAACTAATTAGGTCTCTAGACAAATCCGCGAGCTAATCATTTTCTTAGTGTATGTGTACATCCAGAGCCAAGAGAGGATGTCTTATTGATTATTAAGCAAAATTTCTACTTGTTTACCCTATAATAAGGCCCATTCCCGTCATGGAGAACCAGGCCAGGCACTCTCGTGGTTTTTCTAATAAATGCTTTCTGAATTAATTAATGTATCAAAAGGCATCTTTGAAGTGGCCACACGACATTAAAAGGGTGTGTTGTCACCGAATCCAGTTGTCTCCTGAAGCTCTGTTTCCAGGTGGAAAAGTCTAGAGAGAACCCATCAGAAAAAGTGTACAGATGTTTGGGGGATTTCACTCCATCTATTTGGTGGCTGATTACAAGTGAGTTCCCCATCTTCCTATTCACCTCCCCCCCAAAGGCTTTATTTTCTAGAATAACATTTCCATGTTATTTGGTTTTTTTCCTTTGACGATCTCTATTTTCAGCTTTCTGCTTTTGCTCATAATGAATTCTGGGTGATAAATAAGTAAAAATAAAAATCAATGAAAAGGATGAAGTTTTCATTTTGACAAAACATAAGTGATATTTGTGTTAAGAAATAAATGAAACCCTGCAGCTAGAATTTCCTCTCATCTTAGATGTTCTCATCTGGCTTCTGGGAAAGAGCTGATATTTATGGGTCTCCTGTAGTACAAGAGCAGCCTCACGCCACACTCTTGAAAACTCATATTAAGAAATAGCCACATGTCCAGGGACCCGCTTAAACAGACAACATTTGTTTAACAACTGTAAGACATAAAAGACTTTATTTATGAGGCATTATTGAAAATGAAAAGCCCTTTCTGAGGCTGGAAGTGGTAGAGTGTGCATTTCACAAGCCTGAGTGTTCACTCAGTACCAGTGAATAAAACAAAACACCTACCACCAGCAACAGCCAAAACCCAACCAATGAGAGAGGGAGGGGGGAGCAAAGGAGGAGGGGAAGGGAGAGGGAGAGGGAGAGAGCAAGAGAGCTCTTTCCATAGCTAAAACATCTTAAAATGAATGGGAGAGGCTGAGAAGAACAGGGCTGGGAGGAGACCTCAGTAGCACTTAAATCAAGACTGACAATCTGAATTTTATCCCTTTAACCCACATGATAGAAGAGGAACATGACTCACTCAAGTTGTCCTGTGGCCTCCACATGTATGCTATGTCATGCTCTTGAGTGAATGCAAGGGTGTGCAGGCACACTCACACACACACACACACACACACACACACACACCCTATGTCAAACAAATAGATAATTTTTCAGAATGAGTACATTATCATAGCCTTTACAGTTCCTGCTACTTTGTGTTGAAGAGTCCCAAGTCCCAAGGAAAACTACAAGGAACCATAGATCAAAGTCATTTGAAGTCAGCTGTGAAACCACAGACACACAGCCATAAAAGCCAACACAGCAGGTTGTACTCTGTATGTGTGTGTGTGTAAATCCACATGCACACATCAGCTTAGCCATCTTGGTTAGCTTTGGGGATTCTCCTATCTCCTATCTCACCTCACTATAAATGCACTAGGGCTACAGACACATGCCTCCAAATCCAGTTTTATATGGGTTTTGAGGGGCTGAAGTCAGTTCTCTACTCTTGTGTGCCAAGCATTTTTACTACTGAGCCATCCTTCTACCCTATCTGCATATTTTAATCAAATAATGCCCATGATGTGACGTGATGGGGGCAGATCACCTTGTTGATATTTTACACATAGTGCCCTGTGGTCCCAAGGATAATTTAGTTAAGATAGAAGTGTGAGGATATAAAAGTTAAGACACCGATTGACCCAATCATGAGCAAACAGCTAGAGAATAGCAAGAAAATTACAGCTGAGCACCTTCTGCCTGGAGTCCCTATAGTAAAGCATAATGCTAATAATAGCATAAAGATCATTCTTTTAAATTTTTAAGTAATGAAAGGCCAGGGGACTAGCGATTGCCTTTGCAAGACGCAGACGCCAGCCTGCACCACCGGGCTAGAGCAAGGAACCATATGTGACTGAATGACGACATTGTAAACCTGTCTTGTGGCAGCTTGAGATGGAAAGCACATTCTTATAAGTGCTTTTAGTTTAGCAAAGCCTTTTACTGAGATATTTTCAAGCAGATGTGACATATCAGTGGTTCTTGCGTTCTTCAAAAGCAGTAACTTCAGCATATCGTCCATTAGCAGAAAATAAGTAAAAGTGTCACGATAGTACTTTCTGAACATTCTATTCACTCTGACAAATGTAAAATGTCATACTCTTTTCTCTTGTTTTAAGTATAAGATTGTTGTCGGTCTTTTTCTTTTATTTATCTTAATATGTCTAATTGAGTCGTCATTAATGTGTGTCCAAGAAATGTGGTGGCTTTTCATTACCCCTTAAGTTCTAGTCTACATGAAAAGTTTCTGTGTGCTTGTTCAAGCTATTCCTTTCCTTTTGAGTATTATCCAGCAGAAAGAATGCTAAGATGAACTTCTAATGCAGAGTTAACAATGTACTCTTCCGTGTTAGTGTTTCACAGTTTTTTTTAGTTATTCTATTCTTGACCTCATCGAGCTTTCAGTGACTTAAGAATGGTCAAATGAATCTTAAGTAAATCTTTTAATTAAAACAAACAAAGGATCAGCTTTTATGGGAAGGAAAGCGGTCAGTTAGCGAGGTCTGTGGTTAAAGACCAGGAAGATGCTGTGTAGAGAGATGGAGAGAGGGCCCTGAGGTCAGGAGATTACACAGCAGTCACCCATTCCACCTGTCCCACGAGGCTCTCCTGGATTCCTCTCCATTCCCTTGGACCACTTCATTACTAATTATCCTTATGAGTGTGTTTGAGAAACTTCCAGAAACAGTTACGTTTCTCAGACCATGTACTTGTGAATTAAGGAGATATCTTCCTTTAACTTTTTTCTCTACTTCTTGGCACATTTAAGTTTTTTTGTTTGTTTGTTTGTTTTCAGAAAGTCAGAAATGTGGGTTTCTTCTTCCACAGGTCTCAGAACACCATTTTGATCTCACAGAGGGAAAGGTTGTGTTGTGTCTGAAGCTGCAGTTTCTTCTTCTGCATTTTGTACATGGAGTCTCCACTGAAGCTGTGTGTGTGTGTGTGTGTGTGTGTGTGTGTGTGTGTGTGTCTGTGTGTGTGTGTGTATTCATGTATTAGCATTGGTCTGCACTTTCAAGTATATTACTGTCCTTACATTCTCTGTCTAAAAGCTTTATTCTTCCTCCTATTTACTGATTCCTGACACACTCACTCTCTTAAAATCTCCCTCAAACACTTCATTGCCTCCAGATCTCACACACTCTTTTGTTTCTATTGCCCTTTTAAAACATAGTGTTGTTTTTTAAATAGCAGTCTAGACCTATAGCTGCACTCTGTTGTCTTTAGCCTTATAACACGATGCTGTCATGTGAGGACAACATGCCCCTCACACCTCTACACTCAGCAACTGGTTATACATCAGGCCACAGCCTATTCCTCAAATGTTCTTAATTTTATTTCCACTTCTTTCCAGTTACCTTCTCAGTCCCCTTCCTGGATCTCCTGTTATGTTCTACCCCTTTCTTTATGTTTTCATCAGTTTCTTTTGTGTCTCAAACCTTGAGTCACTCAAATGGGGACAAGGAAGAAATGAAAGACTGTGACACGAAGATGGCTTACAATCCTAGTGAAATCCCTTGACAAAGGAGAACTGGACCTGAGAAATTCGTTTCTTTCATCCTTTCTCTTCCTTTAGAACATGCAATTGTGTGCTATAGTGTGATTTACCAAGAGAACATTACAGATCCCAAGGGTCATGTATCCCCTACCTTGTGGTCATTTCACAGGGTTCAGGCTGAATTCAACAATTTAAACTTAGCTGTTCTGGTCTTTGTTCCTCTTCTTTCTCCTCCTCCTGTTGCCCTCCCCTGTTACTTCTTTCCTAATAAAATAGGGCTTCAATTTAGTCTTCAAGTGAGATAGAAAAGTTTAGCTTTCATTCCATTAAGCACAACAGTTTAACAAAATCAAAATGACATTTCACTAAATGACATAACCCTAAGACAGGATTCTGCCCTGTCTTCTGCCCCACTGTGCCTTTCCGTGGGTGAAAATCAGGCATGGTTTAGGATAGTGTAAAATGAATGCTGGACACATGGCCATAAAGGATGGTTCCGCCATCATTTGCCCCAAGAAGAACAGAAGGTAGGGACTTGTCTTTGAACCCCAGTGACCCAATGACTCCCTAATGGCTACTATGTTCTCAATGACAGTAACTTTCTTCACTTCTCTCTCCTGTATATGCAGATTGCTGCTCCCAGGAAGGGTGGGTAAAGTAGCCGGTGAGAACTGATGGACTTGTTCAGGCATTTCTATAATTGACAATAGCGAACACATAGCAACTGTTCATTCACCTAAGAGTAAACATCAACTTAAGGTGTTCAGTTGCTTTAGGGTCATATGACAGATATATGAATAACATTGCTAAACATTTCCAAAGCATGGCAGTAAGTTAATTTCCATTTTCAATGACAGTATGCTGTGAAGTCATACATTTTTCACTTTTGACAATTCCATTATGTTATGGGCTAACACATTACAGTTTTAATTTCAATTTCTGGGGACTTAGGACCTTAAGCATCTTTTGTATGTTATTTGCACATGAAGAGTTTCTTTGGTGAAGATATTTACTACATACATTATTAGAGATTAAAAAAGTGTGTGTGTATGTATATATATATATTATATACATATATATATATGCATATATATACATATAATATATATATATTTTGTATCTTAGACTAGTTGTTTGTTAGGTATGCAAGGCACACATGTTTTCTACAGGTCCATGGCATGCCTTCTCAGGCATCTACCATTATCTTTTACAGGGAAGATGTTAAATCTGCTGAAATAAAATCATTACCAAGTAATGAAAGGCCAGGGGACTAGCGATTGTCTTTGCAAGACGCAGACGCCAGCCTGCACCACCGGGCTAGAGCAAGGAACCATATGTGACTGAATGACGACATTGTAAACCTGTCTTGTGGCAGCTTGAGATGGAAAGCACATTAGGCTTTTGCTAATGTAGATGAAGAAATTTTGTCTAACCAAGACAACAAGACTTCTTTTCATTGATATATACTATAGCTTTTCATTTCAATTTTCTATTTATTGTACATTTTATATTAATTTTCACATTATATGATATGGATCAAACTTCAGATCTTTTTCAACATGGCTATCCAATTAGAACACATTATTTCTTTGAAAAGACAATTTTTTTCTCCATTAAATTGCTGTTGCTTTTTATAAAAAGCTGATTTGATTTACTATGTTTGGCTTTCTTTCTGCTATGTGTGTTCTGTTCCCCTCATCTACTTACTTATTTCTTCTAATGCCACATATCAGCATTGAATTAGCTTTGGAATAAATCTCAAAGTCAGGAATGCTGACTCCCTGCTCTGGACCTATGGGTTTTGAGGTTGTATATTTCCATGAAATAAGCCTGCTTAGATTTTTGTGTCTTGCATCTAAATAACAACTTAAGGGTTCACAACTTACCATTGAGTCTTATTTCTTAGTATAGTTTGGTCTTTTATACTTTTTTTGCAATGATAGTTTTAATGGTCACATACGTGTTTTGTCTGAATTCATCCCAAGTATACATTTCTTATGTTATTATTAATGTTTTTTACACTTTAAATTTCAAATTGTTCATTTCTAGTACAGAAAATACAATTAATACTTATGATACTAATGCCTTAATTTTGCTAAATATATTCATTACTTTTATCTAGATTCTCAGGGATGGCATGAGGTTTTCTGTATAGATTTTAGTATAAGCAGCAAGAAGATTGCAGAGTATACTTTCCACATTTTGCTGAAATTTCTTCAACTTCTCCCAAGATTTCTGCTGCCTTTTATATGGAAAAAGTTTCTTTCCTGTCTGATTATGTGCTTTGCCTTTTGTCATCTCAGCAGACTCATATTTATAATCATATTCATATTTCAGCCAAATTCCCTTCCTAATGATGTTACTCTTCTCTAGGACAATAGAGGTGATTTTAGGATCTAGTGATCAATAAGATCAAACTTGACCGAAATATACAGGTACCAGAAGTTAGGGCCTCAGAGTCTCTGGGGGGACTACAATTCAACATCAAACAATAGAATATTTGGCCTTTTATTATTGCATTGATGAGGTTATTTCTGGACATAAGCACCTACCCTAATGATATAATCTGAAAACTTTTCATATTAGGATATAGACGTCATTTTATTTTCTGATTTATATCTTAAGCAATTAATTTCAAGGGAAATCTTGTAATTTTCAAGAACTCATACAGTTTTGTCACGTGTTTCTATTAGTTTCACAGCAGTTTGAAATCACTTTTTGAAGCGATATAAAAAAAGCTATCAAGTTTTACTTCTGTGTTTTCTTCTCCAATAGCATATAGCTTTTCTTACTTAGCTCTGTGATCAATTTTTGTTCATTCCTTTTCTACTGTGAAGTACAGACGCTGCCTTAGAGTACATCTTAGGCTGTTAAGTAAAGGTCAAACGTTACAGTTTCAAGCCTTGACATTCTATAAAAAAAATCAGTTGACTAATGCTTAAGCATACGATGCTCTTTAGTTCTTTCTTAGTTTTCTCAAATCATTTCCAACAATGTTTTCATTCCATGTCTTACATGCCTTCTGTCAAATCTTCCCCAAAGCACTCTAAAAATCCTGATGCCATTTTAAATACAGTTGGTTCCTTAGTTACAGTTTTTGATTATTCATTGACAGTAGAGAGCAAAACGGTTAGTTAGCTCACTTTTGTATATTCCTCATATATCTTACAGCCCAGCTGTACTCAGTTATTAGATCTAATAGTTTCTTTGTGAAGATTTTAGAATGTTCTATGAAAATACCACCTTGTTGATAAATAGAAAGAATGTCACCTCTTTTCATCAGAATACCTTTTATAACTTTTACAATTGTCTGGCTCAATCACAAAATTGCTGTTAAGTAGAAGAACTACCAAGAACAGCTATTCTCTTTGCCATGACTTTAATGGATAGCTTTCATTTTTCAGCACCATGCTGTAAGCTATAAAAGGATCTTGATCTGATTGTGGAAGTTGCCTCTACTCCCAGTTTGTTGAGTGTTGCTAATAAGACTGTATTGGATGCTGTCAGATGCGTTAGGGACACATTAAAACAATCATGTAGTTTTTATCCTTGAGCTTATTATGTGTTATTTCATTATGTTGTAATGAGTTTTTTTTTTTTGTTAAAACAATCTTGCATTTTCAGAAATGATTTGCATTTGATCCTGTTGTATACTCTTTTCTTTTTTTCTTTCTTTCTATTTTAATTGTTTTGGCTTGCCAGTATCTGGGTGTTTCCTGCCTTTGGGTGTTTTGGGGGAGTGGTCAGAGAATCCTGTAGTTCATAAAGTCTTTTCGCTTGTTGCTGTCTCTAGCCTTTAGTCTATCAATCTTGCCCTCTCTGGCCTTTATTTCTCTTGCTTTGCCTTCAAAGTCACTCATCTGACACATTCAGTGGATGGCTGTCAGGTCACATGCTTGATGGTCTCGCTAGGCCATGTGTCCACCTTGTACATTGTGGGTAGACTGAGCACTTTCTAAACTACCTAGTTAGTATTGCTTTCTTTCCACATACAGTTATAGCCTCTATATATGTTTCATCTTGCATTTTAATATAAACAATAAAGAGAAACTTGCCCTTTTCTTCTGCACTTTGACCATAATGTCAGATAAATAACCAGATAAATAAAAGTTCCAATGAAAGCACATCATGCTACATTTTCTGCCACTTTGTAACAAAGATCACATTTCATCCGATTTCAATAATGTTTCTTATTTCTTTCTGAGACATCTAACAAGATCTATATATAATTATAGTACATATGTAATTCTGTACCCATGTACAGAATGGCGATTGGATAATGTATCAGGGAAACCTATCCTTGGAGAAACTTGATTCTCTGTCTTTTATCAGCCATTGATTGCAGTAGTTCTTCATCTAGATGTAGGGCCTTAGAAATTTTCCCCATCCATACTGACATGTCAGCAAATACAATCACTATGCACACCATATTGTTGAAATTTCATGAGTATATCTATACTATCACACCTAGAAGATACTATCTTATAGCAATCATCTTGGTCTTCCAGCTCTTCCTGTCTTCCTGTCCATCTTCCATGATTGTGTTCTCAAGTATTAGTTGCTGTTGGATACCCCTTGACCACTTATCCTTTGCTTTTTGACCACACGTGGATATCTATAGTATCTTGTCTGCTGAAAGATAATAAAACTCTTCTTTGATCAGGGTTGAGAGCTGTACTTGTTTGTAGATATAAGGGTTAGTATGTAGAATACAATAAGAATCTACACTGATTTGGGGAAATGGTAATAGTAGCTCTCTCTCTGGGTCTATGACCTCCCTACAAGTTGTCTAGGTTTTTGGTATCAGGCATCCATTCCCTCCCTCCCTCCTGTTGAGTGTAGCCAAAGTTCATACAGACAGATGTTTACTGTCCCCAAGATATAGGTGACACTCACTATGGCACCATTGTGGATATCTTGTCATGTTGGTCATTGATATGGTTCACAGGATTTACAGCTGGGAGAGCTATTGACTCCTTTTCTAATTGGCAGCTGGCATAGCATCTTCTGATGCTATGAGACAAAACTACTATCATAGTTGTAAATATTCCTGAGAAGAGGAGGACCCACTTCCTACTACCAAAATCTGTATTAGTCAGAGCTCAAGAGAGAAACAGAACCAATAAGAGGAAGCCTAATAGCACATCATTTAGAATCCAATATCACTACAGTATGAAATTTCCTTTTATTTAATAATGGATTTTTCTTAGCCTAAAAAAATAGATTTCTGGAGTAGAATTATAAGCTCTATCACAAGTATAGAAAGCACTCTCTGGTTGTTGTCTCCTCTATAGAATGATGCTGTCCAGCCTGGTGCAGATCATCACTCAATGTAAGTTTCACTGCCTCCTAGCTTCACCTTCTTAGTCCCCGAATCACTGAGGGTCCCATTGTTTTCTAGTTTCTCAACGTCTATCAGTATAGCTCTAGTTAGCATGTTGCCTTCATTTTCACTCTAATATTTATGTTTATCTGTATGTACATGTATATGTAATGTGTGGTGTGTATTATGTATGTGTATATACATATAATATGCATATGCATATGTATGAAGAAGCATGCTTTGTGCCAGGCATGCTGAGATGCTTGCCTATGTGGCCCGGGCTAGATTTTTCTCTCAGTAGAGTTATTGCTTTTGTTTGTAGTCTGGTTATAAAAAAGTTTAAATAATAAATTCTTAGGTTTCACAGTGTTCTGTTTTTATATCATGTTGAAATTGCAGGATGTGAGGACTTTTTGAGATAACATATCTTATATTACAATAAATAGTCTTTTCTAGGTTCTTATCTTTCTTACTTTCTACTCTTGGTCTAATAATGGTTGTTTTTATTAACCACTTAAAACATAAAAAAGCAATGATATTTATAGAGTCTTTCTCCTCTTGCAATTGCTTTTGTTATTGGGTAGCAAGCATTATAGAATATCTGCGACTATTGTTTTCCATATGATTTCCAGAAATGTCACATTTTCCATCTCATCTGAATTTTAAGTATTAAGTTAGGGCAGACAATGCTTTTCAGTTCCTTAGAACATGTAAGAATCCTATGCTCCACTTTATAGAAATCCTCTTCCACTGTCTGCCCATCACCTCACTGAACTTCCTCACCTGCAGGCATCGCCCATGGTAACAGTGCACTCCGATCAGAACCTGTTCAGATGGACCACACCCACCCTTGGAGGGATTTTCTCATTCGTGTGCCTAAGTTCTCAGACTGTTTCTTTGTAAATAAGGAAGCCTTAGACAAGTGGTTTTCAGCCTTCCTATGCTGCAACCCTTTCATACAGTTCCTCATGTGTGGTGAGCCCAACTATAAAATTATATTATTGCTACTTCATGACTGCAATTTTGTTACTGTTATGAATTATAATGTAAACATCTGATATGCAACCCCTGTGAAAGGTGTTCAACTACAAAAGCTATAAGGCACTAGATAGCATTTATTGGTCCCCATCTCTCTCCCTAAGTATCTGGCTTTCAGCTCTGTGTACCTTACCCTTTTGCTTAATAAACACACCTTGACGTGGTTATTGGAGAGTTTTCTATCAGTAAAAGAGCTAGAAACCTAATTATCTTGATGTTTGAAGAGAAGGAGTTAAAAGGGAGACTTTCTAGAGAAAATCTGGCTTGTTCTGTATTTGATGGCCCTTGATGTGTCTCAGAAAACACTGTGGGCACTGGAGTTCCATACTAGTCACAGCCAAGATGCCAAAACTTGATGACATGAACGAGGACAGGGGGGAGGTTCTTAATGCAACTCAGAGAAAGAACCTTGAACCAGCCATCCAGTATGCTGCTGAAGTATTTTCATACACCATATTTCTTCGCTGCCCTGTGCCCTTAAACAATAAACTCTCTGAAGACATATGTTGTATTATTATACTTTCTGTTGCAATGTCAAAAATATATGAGGCATATTGGTTTGTTAAGTTATAGATACTGGTATCCCAAGGTTAAGCAAACTCATTGATTTGGTACACATCCACAAGGCCACATAGCAGACAGCATCCTGGAAGCAGACTATGTGGAAGAAAAAGATTTCAGACAAGATGAGAAGACAGCGTGGAGAAGAACCAGGCTTCCTTGTTTTAGTTTGAGGTTTTGTTCTTGATATTATTGTTTTTGTTTTGTTTTGTTTGTTTATTCATCTGCTTGTTGTTGTTGTTGTTGTCATTGAGACAGGGTCTCACTGTACAGCCCTGTCTACCTTGGAAGTCCATATTTGGACCAGCTGGCCTTGAACTCATAGAGATCTGTCTGCATCTGCCTCCTGAGTGCTGAGACCAGAGATGTAAGGCACCATAAAGCATCAGGTCTTATTCTTTTATAAGAACCTACTCTCTTGGAAGATGTAACCTACTCTGTATAGCTAACATTAACCCCTTTCTACTAGGCTCTTCCTTTTAAAGGTACCACACACACACACACACACACACACACACACACAAAACCCAGTTCATGAACTTGCAGGCAATGAGCCACATTCTGAAGCATATTATGGCCTATGACCACTTCATTCACCATTACACCCTCATGCCTAAGATACAGCTTGACATATGTCAGAGAAATGAATGAACATGGGCTCTGAAACTGGCCTTCAAATGTTCATCAGAATTTATTTACTTCCTCTCCCTTACTTCTTTATTATAACCTAATCTTAATCCCTGTACCACCCTCTCTCTGTGATATGGTTATCTTCCTCAATTCTATGACTTGGTGTCCAATCTCTTTCCCTCACAGATGATCTGAAAGATGAGCAGAAAGAATCTGTTTTCCCTTCAGGGGTTTGTTTTCTGTCAATTGAGAAAAGGGAACAGTTGGGACATCCATGGTAGAGAGACTCTCACAGTGACAGAAGAACCTGAATTTGCCAGCTAGTTATACTGAGGCTATGCTTATTTTCTCTGGTCTATTTTAGGTCATGTTGCATGGTTCTCTGGAGAAAGGATCCATTTGAAACTTCAGTCCCCTTCTCCCTTCCCTCTCCCATCCCCATAGGCCTCCCCTCCCTGAGTCTCCACCATGTTAAAGTCCTTGGAGAGTCAGCTATCTTGGAGAAGGCCTCTCTGTTTTATTTTCTCATGCCCATCTGAAAGCACCCATGGAGCCCAGTACTAAATCAGCAAAGGTTTCAAGCAGCCACTCTGGCTGGCTGCCCTTTTCCAACTGAAGTCTCTCAGCTGCAAAGGGGAGAATTTGTGTTTCTTATTTAAGATGAGGAATTCAGCTGCACTGATGGATATGAGACAGATGTCCTTCTTGGGAATATTTAAACACAGATTCTCGTTTCCATCACATCTTTTCCTCCTTTATTTGTTGCATACCTAATTATTTCTCCAATGCTCATACTTAGGCAATTATATAGAGACAAAAGGCTTGCCCGGATTCGAGCTCTTCTATTTTATTATTTCCTATGACAACCACGCAATCTTTATGAAGCTATTACTGTTCAATTTTCTAACTTCACTTTGCAGTGATGGGGAATGCACAATAATCTACTTAATCACCTTCTGGTTGTGTTTGATACATATGTAAGTTTCTATTTAATGGCATTTAGGCTAAACCATATTATAGCTTCAGTTCATTATTAGGATTTTTAAAATGTAGTACTATCATGTGAGATCTAGTCTCTAAGTGAAAAGGCTATTTTCATAGATTCTAAAAATAATCTGGAAGTTGATAGATATAATAGTTTTATAGCAAGCTATAGGATTTGGAGAAGCCAACTCGACATTTGAAATCCTGTGCCACAACTTACTGGTTGTGTGTGTGTGTGTGTGTGTGTGTGTGTATGTGTTTATTGGTCAAGAACATATTTGAACTCCAATATATAAAAATGGCTCTCTCATAAGGTTTATACAGGATTAAATGGGATAGTGTATCTGATTCACTTAAGAGCAAAGACTTAGAATCCAGAGTATGTGAATTTGAACTCTGTAGTGTGGGACAAAGACTAAATATAAGTATGTCCTGACAGTATTATCTCTAAAAAGGACATCATTATACAATATCTTAATCAGAAATCACAGTGGGATGCAAATACATTTAATACTACAGACTCTGGGTATATAATAAGTGTTTAATACAAATTAATTACTGTGGTATGCTATATACAAAAACCATGTAAGCACTAATGTGTATCCTGGGTTCCATTTAGTGAAATTATTTCCCATAAACATAGTCAGATTTTATAACATAAGATAAATGGATTCAAATAACTATGGAGAAGCCTGTCTGCTGTCTTGTCTCAAAGTTTATTCCTATTATACTATTATTAATACATACATATTTGTATATTCGCATATTTTATCCTTTTATTTTGTACTCCTAAACTATTTGCTTATTTACTCATTCATTCATTTTAAAACATGGATCTTGCTATGTTGCTCAGGATGGACCCAAACTCCTGGATTCAATTCACCCTTCTACTTCAGCCTCCCAAGCACCGGAGACAGCAGATGAACACCATCATGCTTAGCCTTATGTACATTTTTAAAAACAAAGATTGCCTTAAACTTTGATATCATTTAGGGATTAAAAAATTAACTTGCTAGCAATTAATAGTCATGCTTGATGACTCTTGAGTTTGTGAACACTGGGTGCCCACTTTAAAGCAACTCTAGCATCTAATAACTAGCCTCATAGCATCCTGGCAAGGGATCAGAGGTAGTCAAAGTGGTACTGTAGAGTGAAAGGTAGTTTAATATAAACTCAATTTCTAAAACGCAAAGATGCTCTGGTAGAGCAAAAGGGAGAAGGTTCCAGTCCCACGTGCTCATTTGCTGGGCACTGTCTTAAGCAAGCTTCATTGCATCTCTCTTTCCCTACCTAGCATACAAAAAGCATAATGCCCCCACCTCTTCACAGAGATACTTCAATTTGTTAACTGAAGTCATGTACAGAAAAGTGCTGCATACGCTTCAAAAGTCATCAATATCCTCAAAGCAATGCAATGAATCTAAAGAAGCATCTTGAACTTCTCTCTCCAGCTAAGTATTAGTAGTTCGTTCTTTATTGCTGAGCTGGTCTTAATCACACCTACTGGCTTTATTTTGAAAAGAACAGGCTAAAATCGATTGGTTCTTTGGAAATAAATAACCTATTGAGTGTATTAGATGACTCAATGCTGAAATCTAAGATGCTGCGCTTAACATAAAAGAGGTACTCATTGGGCTTAAAGGCTATGTTCAATAACGAGAGGTAAGAATGAGTGTTATCCACACCCAGGACTGCTTTCTTATGCAGTCATACTCTTCAGAATGAGACTAGAAGTAACTCTTCTCTCACTTTCTCTGCCTTGCCCTTCCCCAACTCTGACTGCTACCATGTACAGTCTCCTGTAAAGTGCAAGGGACTTATATTTCTAGCTTCAATAACAACCTTGAAGTAAGTATGTCCCTCTAAACACTGGACACAAGTGAGTGAAAAGGCCTGGGTAATGCCGCACTGAAAGAGCCAGGGTGTGGAATCCTGTCCAGAGGTTCAGGAATAGCTTGCAACTGAGAGATAAGGTAAGATAACTGGCACAAAGCGGGCATGCTGTGGCCCCTTAGCATATGGGAACTGTTAGCGACACTGCAGCTCCAGGTTGTGTGAGGAAGAGCTAGGAGAAGCTTTCAGGGGGCCATTGAGTTCATTACCTTAAATTAGCCTCTAAGTTCTAGTGACCAGCGCAGAAGGGGCAGGGTGGGGGTGGTGGAACATTGCAAAAAAGTGGATGTAAAGCTAGGGACAGCTCCCTACAATGCGGCCACTTCTCTCAGTTCTCACAACGCAAAGGGCCATTCATACATTAGTCATACAAGGAAAGAGAAACTTCAGGAACAAGGAGTCTGTAGCTAGAGCAAGCTGAGATGAACTGCTTCCCAGAATGTAGGGAGACAAGAGTTAAGCACTGGGCTGAACCTTCTCCCTGGGCTACCTCCTAAGCCAGTGTTAACTTCTTATGCAAACAAAGTGCTGACACTAACTCTCTTCACAGGAAAGCCCTCGGTGAGGATTAGCTGAGTAACGAGGGCAAATTGGAAGGGTGAGAGAAATGCTCAAGGACACTGCTGATGGATTTCTCCCAGGAGGGGGCTCCCCTCAAGGCTCTTTCATCTGGGTCCCCCTGGCATCTTACCTATCAGTCTCCCGCTGACCCCTTCTTTTAGAGGGCTTTGGATCCTTAATCTTAATGATGGTCCAGTTTTCCCACTAAAAACCTTAGACCCAAGACTCCTTGTGTCCTTTTATGGGATACTGAGGCAGAAAATTTGGCCAAGTTATCAATGATAAATACCCATTTCTAACAGGGGGAAAATATCTTTTCAAAATTACTCCTTCCTGATTATGAAGTATTCAAACTTTCAGAAAAATAATCTAATTTAATATATACTCAGAGTTCTCAGAAGTATACATGACCAGTGCCCAAGGAAGGCGTCTTTCAGTGCATAAACATTCCTTTTCATTTATTCTTCTTCACGTGACTATGTGGATTTCAAAAGAAAATTTAATCGCTTTGGAACTTTGAATTACCACATCTCTTATCTGGCACTACTGCCTACAACTGAAAAGTGTTCTTCTAAGTGCAGAAGCAACTACCCCCCAGCTGCATCTATTTGTTTGCAGGCAAGGTCAAGGGCATCTTATTTGCACAGAAAGTGGAAATATGATGTGAGGAGGTTCACACCATCAGATCGCAGTTCACACTTTCTGTTTCACATGATCCATGTGAGACTCTGAGAAGGGATGTGTCTTCCTCCAAGCAATCAAACTGATCCAAGGACAAAAGAAGAAAGTAAAATACGTGGTCTGTAGCATGGTTATCGGCTATTCCCCACATCTGAAGTCAACAACGTAAGGCATAGACAAAAGTGGTGTGAACCTTGGTAAAGGAAGAGATGTCTGTTCATCATGACATTTCAAGATCCAGTATCAAGTGTGGCTGAGACCACATACTGCAGTTCATTCACATTTTTTTTTAGACAAGAGCTATACATTTTAAACATTCCTATCAGTCACTCAGCTCAATTGCGCCACTAAAGTCTTACCACTGACTTCATTAATGCATTCTGGTTTGGTGCTTCATATGCTAGAGTATTTAAATCCTCTCATAGTTACTTTTATGGGACAATTTCCCTGGGCGATGGGGTTGCAGACATCATTCTCAGTGTGTTTGTGCAGATGTTAGTAAGCTACACTCGGGTTGAGAGAGACACTTTCATCAGCAAACTGAAGAGAAGAGACTGCATTCTCAGTGAGTATGGGCCTCATCCAGTCCTCTGAAGACATCAATAGAAAAGCCAAGATGGAATCCCTCCTGCCCACTTGCTCTCACCTCAGACCTTAGTGTTCAGACTTTGAACTTAACTGGAAATGCAAGCTCTTTGTGAATGGCCAGCACTGTGAACTTAAGTGAAAATTCAATCAAGCTCTTTGTGAATGGCCAGTGCTATGGGTGTAGATTGCCTTGTAGGCCTCTTCGAATTCCTAGAGTCTTAACATGGGCTAGGACTGCATCAGCTCTCCTGAGTTGACAGCTAGCCAACTGCAAATCTTAGGTCTTATTGATCGCCATAGTCTTGTGACCCAATTCTTTAGTATAAATCTCATGTCCCTCTCTTTCTTTATCTCGTCTCCGTCTTTCTCAGCACATACACACACATGCACACACATACAATGATAATAGAGTGTTGTTTCTTTAAAGAAACTAGATATTACACACACACTTTTAAATCTTTATAAGTGTGTATATGAATACATTTGAGTGTATTGCGTTGTAGAAAGTTACTGTTAATCATCTCAAAAGCTCCATAAATGAGGCACTGTTTATATGGTTATTGTTATTCTTGTTGTTGTTAGCCTATAGTTAAAATTCAGAAACTATGTTTATAGTGCTTTACTTGCTTATCCATCTGGAAGCAGTCTAAATTTACCCAAGTCCTCATTCTGCATGTCTTTGATCGATTTCCTCTAAAGGTACATCAAAAGTCTTGAGCTTGTATGTATCCACTAATAATAATTCACTCTAAGTGGTAATTATGTATAACAATAGAGATATATGCCAGAGCATTTACAATAGTAAAAGTCCTAAAATACCAAACAACAAATAATCACTCTCTTCTACTAAGGTTTTCAGTAGACATTTTTTTAAAATGACAATGCACTCTACTTGATCTACTGACCAAAGCTTTGTCTCACCCAGAAGTACCTTCACAGACACAGGCACATCATAAATAGTGTTCATGCAAATGTCTGGGTTCCCATAGCCAAGGAAAGTTGGGAAGGACTGAAGGAAGGAAAAGAGGGGTGGGAAGAATCAGAGAAAGAAGATTAAAAATTGGTCCATTACTCAGTTCTGCATTAGTCAGTCTACTGCACCAAATGCTGGAGGTTGTATTAATAAGAGAAATGAGATAGAAGGTATGGATACTGTTCTGTAACACTCATGCTTTTCTATAAGTCAAAAACTGTGCTGTGGGTAAAGTTTGTTTAAAATACATTAGAAACCATCCAGTACAAAAAAAAAAAGAAAAAGAAAAAGAAAAAAAAAGGATAAATGAAACTATACCCCTTAAGCCAATGGGATGGCTTCACAGGCAAGGGTACTTGACTGTCACTGTTGGAACCAAGTCCCACAAGCTGTTCTCTGAGCTCTACATGTGTACATTGGTACATAAACACTCCATGAATATACTCCCTTTCATTTACAGATAGTTATAAAAATCTCTATTCCCTAGAGAAGGACCCGTTAAAATCTTTTCCACATTATTGCATGTGTGGGGATCACTGTGGCAGATAAGTTGGCTTTCATCTTGGAAAACAGCCAAAGGTATCTTCAAAGAGTGGAATGCAGGCTACAGAAACACCAGAAACAGAAGAGGAAAGTGGCCGATGACTAGCCACTCTGGAAGCACTAAAGGCTTCCGCGCAGAGCAGAGCAGAGCAGAGCAGAGCAGAGCAGAGCAGAAAGATACCTTTTCATAGGTTTGCAAGTAGTTGAGTTTACAGAGTAGTGCTTGCTTAAGAGAGATGTTCCCCAATGGCTTTACAAAAGGCATTTTGCAAAAAAAACAAAAAAATCATTTTTATATGCAGACAACTCTTTGAGTTGAAAACTTCCTTAGGCTGTTTAGGAGCACTATCACATTGTGATGAGGAATGAAGGAAGAATAAGTGTTTTAATCTAATCTGGTCCAGCTATTAATCCACAAAAACAAAAACAAAAACAAAAACAAAAACAAAACCTAGGAAATTTGGCTAAGAAAACTCCATTCCCCTATGAAGCAAAGGACAAAAATGTCTTTCTCCATTTCAGTGGAGGTAGGCTGACCCAGCTGAATCATCCTTGAGCTGAAAAGATTGCTTTTCCCTTTTCCTGGCATTGCAGCTCCAGCCCTAATCCAGGCAGGCTAAGGCCAAAGAGCAAGCAAATGAGCCAGAAATGTCAATAATTGGAAGGGTATTTGAGACAACTTAGAGGGGAACTCTGCTCCCCACAAAGCAACGAGGACCAAAAGCCAGTTTGAACATATTAAGACCATTGCAGCAAGAGCACATTCCCTCATCCTACAGCTCCCACGGGGTCTGAATTGCCTGAGATTAAACTTCCGTGTAACCTTCAGGTTTGTAAGTAACACTTCTCTTTGGTCTCTCCTGAGCCAGGTGACATCCTGGGCATCACTGTTCTTGGAAGTGACCATTTAAACGGAGAAATCACAAGGAGAAAAGTCTTGGTAGATTCCAATAGCTAGGTTCTCATTTACCCCAGAGTGGTGTATTGGTTGCCTTTTGTGTTACCGTCACCAAAATACATAATGTGAACAAGAAAGGGAGGGCTTATTTTGTCTCCTGGTTTCAGAAGGGTCTCAGTTCATCACAGCAGGGAAGGCAGGCAGAGCCTGCAGCAGACACAGCCTTCACAGCCTTTTGGCATTCTGCATGCCTGGAAACCCAACTCTATGTGAATGAATGATCCACATTATTTTGGCAGCTAGGACCCTTTACATCACAATTAAAGAAAATTTTGAGTTTCCGAGTGCCTCGTCCCTGCCCAGCCCCCACCCCTTGCCAAAGCATTTCCCTATGTTATCTTTTTCCAGTATTACATTTTAGAGACTCTCTCATTTCTTTTTTTTTTTTTAAATATGGAAAATATTTTTTTCTTTTTCTTTTTAATTTGATATTTTCTTTATTTACATTTCAAATGTTATCCCCTTTCCTCATTTCCCCTCTGAAAACCCCCTATCCCCTACCCGCCCTGCTCGCTGTCATTTCAAAATAAAATATTTCCAATGCGTTTACATTGAAAAGTTCTCAGAGCCTTTGATCATTGGGGTCTCTCCCTCTCCCTCTCCCTCTCTTTCCCTCTCTTTTCCTCTCTTTCCCTCCCCCTCCCCTCCCCCTCTCCCTCTCTCTCTCTGTCTCTCTCTTTCTGCACCTCTTGTCCAGGCATAGAGTGTACAACAGTGTATTTTAACAGCACTAATCTTTAAAGCCGACCTCCTCTTCATCCACCCTTGCTTTACACACGGTTCTGATGCATTCCTTTTCTGTCCTAATTGTGTGCCCTCCAGATTGCTCTGCTTTGCTCTTTTACTTCCAATCCTTACTATAAACCTGGCAACAACAATAGCTCAAGTCAGCAATAATCATCCCGTAGCCAAACGCTACGCTGCCCTAAAATGTCTTCTGCCACGTTGATTAGTTCACTACTTTTTCACTTTCCCTTGCTTGGATTGAGAGGACCCATGCAGAAGGCAGCAGGCTCTTTGTCGTAGTGTAACATGAATGGCCTCTAGTCCAAATCCCAGGAAAGCTAATCACTTGCCATGAAGCCTCCAGATCAATGCCACTTTGATATCTCCATGTTATATGTCTCTATATATCATATATGTATCTGATATACATGTGCTATAATGTAGTATCTTCAGTGAGGAGGTCTTACCATTAAGTTTGGGAGGATCACCAATAGCACTAGCAATCACCTGTAATTTGCACATGCCACCAACTACAAAAGAAGTAACCCGTAATGGGCAGTAAACTTTTTATTTGTTACTCTGTGGTATCTAGTATGGGCATTGTCATGGCATATTGGCATGTTGTTATAGTGTTAAACCATTTAACTGAATACACACACACACACACACACACACACACACACACACACACATTCTGAAGTCATTGTTTGGTTTCTGTATTACTTCTACAAAAGCTTCGTAGGGTTATTTATCCTTCCTCACAGTCCCTTTTCTACCCTATCATTACCAACAGAAATTTGTTGCTTCCTCTTCCACTCTTCCCCTTTAATCCTTTATACCACTGTGTTCTATCTCCACTGACTTCAAAGACCACCACCCCCCCACACACACAGAGCTCCTTACTAGTTTCCTGACTTATATGGGTTTTTCAAGTGAAACACTCATATATCTGAATATTCAACACTAACATGCACAAATGAGAGAAAATATGCAACATTTCTTTTTCTAGGTCTGACTTGCCTTCTTCAAAATGGTTGTTTTTAGCTTCATCCATTTACTTGAAAGTGTCTTCATTTTCTCTTAAGAGCTAGATAGTTCATTGTTTGAACGTTGCATTTGTACTGGTTGAGGGACTCCTAGACTATCTCCTTCTCCAGGCTATTATAAATAAGGCAGCATTAAACCTAGATCATCAGATATATAGAGTGACATAGCATTCTATGGGTGTAAACACAAGAGAAACCTCTGCACTGCTCTCTACTGTAGCTGCTCCTGTGCACACTCCACCAGCAGTATATAGTGTTCCCCTTGCATTTGTCACCACATACTTTTTTGATCTTAGCCATGTAACTGAAGTAAGATGAAATCTCAGAATAGTTTTAATCTGCATTTCTCTGAAGGATACCAAGTGTTGAATTTTTCTTTTCAGTGTTTCTGAGTCATTTGTATTTCACCTTTTAGGGGTTCTCTCTTTAATTTAATCCCTTATTTTCAAATTGGGTTGTTTGTTTTAATAGTTTAACACTATAACAACATGCCAATATGCCATGACAATGCCCATACCAGATACCACAGACTAACAGTTTATTGTGATTTTTTTATATGTCTAGATGTTCTTGTCAGATGTATAACTAGTAAGGACTTTTTCTCATTTCATAGTCTTTTTCTTCATTTAAATATATAACAAAATAAACTCCAAAACTAGTCATGTAAAAAATCTACCAATGAGATGTTATAATGCTTAACACATATACACCAAATTTATACGAACACTGGCAGGTATCAAACCACAGGTTAATCAACACAAGGTTATTGGTGATTTCAATATCCCACTCTCACCAATAGATGGGTCATCAAGAAAAAAAAAACTACAAGCAAAACAATGAACTAAACAGAGAAACTCTGGAGTTAAATGCCTGCATAAATCAAATGGACATGCAGAACATTCCACCCAAACACTAAGGAAGTACATATTTTTTTTCGATAGCCCAGAGAACTATCTCTAAAATTGGCCACATATCAGTACACAAACACACAAAAGACTCTAAACAAATACAGGAAAATTGAAATAACATCCTGCACTCTATTTGACCACAATGGAATAAAACTGCTAACAGCAGCATAAAACTATAGAAAGTATACAAACTCCTAGAAATTCCATGGTACACTCGTGAAGAAACACTGGGTTAGGGAAGCACTTCAAAAGGAAGTTTGAAAAGTCCGAGACTTGAGTAAAGATGAAACCACAAGGTGCCAAAACTTTGAGGAAACAATAAAAGGAAGTCCTACACTGAAGTTTAGAGCATTAAGTTTCTATAGCAAAACAATGAAGAGATCTCAAACAGTAACTGAATGATGCACATTGAAGTCTTAGAAAAATAATAACAACCAACACTCTTCCAAAAATAGATGAGAAGACGTAATCAAAATCAGAGATGAAATTAATGATTCAGAAATGAAAAATATCAATACAAATACCCAATGAAACAAACAGTTGGCTTATTGAAAAGATGAAAAGAATCAACAAACCTTTAGCCCAAGTAACCGACAGAAAATGAGATCCAAATTAATAAAATTACAGATAAAAAGAGAGACATTACAACAGATGCCAAGGAAATTCAGAGAATCATGAAGACATCCTTTTGTTGTTGTTGTTGTTGTTGTTGAGAATTTTATACATTTACATTATTTACCACTTCTTCTCCTTATTCCAACTCTTCCTGGGTGCCCCCACTCCCTCTCAAATTCATGACCTCTTTGTTAAGTATTATTGCTATACTCAGTCACACACATACACATACACTATATATGAACACAAATATAGTTTATACATATAGAACATATATATTACATACTTGTTTCAGCATATCTATATGTATATATACATACATAGATAGTATATGTATATGTAAATCATATATTATATAATATATAGGATGTATGTATGTTATATATACATATGTATACATATATACTGTATATATGTATAATATATATGCATATTATATATGTATATATATATATTTACTGTTGTTTACATATACATGTGATTAGGGCTGACCACTCAGATAACCACTTGGATAACTTTACCTATCAGGAGTCTCATCCTGGAGAAGAATGATTCTCCCTCTCTCAGCAGTACTGATTGCCAATAGCTCTTCATCTAGAGGTGTTAAGTCCTTGGGACGCTTATTTCTTAGAGACTTTCCTCAAGATTAGAATTAAGATACAGAAATATGCAAATAATAAGCTACAGAGTTAAGTTCTTGCTGTGTATGAAGAAACAGAGGGGAGCCAGAGATACAGAGCAGCTTGCTGTTGCCACCCAGCTGTAGCCATAGAAAATAAAAATCGGTAAGAGATTATCATACTTGAAGTGTTACTGTGTTCTTACTGTGCTGTAAGCACTACTGCCACTGCAATTACTTATTCTTCAAATTAAAGAATTGAATTCTGACTGCCACACAAGTTAGCCAACCACCCTGCCACTGAGCCACACTCCAGCCCAAGATGCCCATTCTTAGAGGAACTTCGACTAATTTCTAGACTGTAAACACATTTCCTAAAAACAGAGTGCAAAATGAATCACAATTGCTGAGGGCTGTGCTCTGTCCATGGACCTGAAGCATGGCTAGCTTAAACCCACCTCATCAAACTAGACCTAATTTCTAGCCACCTTGTTCTACTAGCCCAATTCTACTTGTATTTGTAGGAAGGATAAAGGACTGGAGAAGAAGGGGAAAGGGAGAAAAAAATAAACTGAGTTTATACTTCTTTCTATTTGAATATTTACAACTATTTTCTTACACATCAATTCATCTAGAGGTGTTTATATAAACACAGAGCTGGATAAATGTCTTAATAACAAAACTATGGCCGGGCAGTGGTGGCACACGCCTTTAATCCCAGCACTTGGGAGGCAGAGGCAGGTGGATTTCTGAGTTCAAGGCCAGCCTGGTCTACAGAGTGAGTTCCAGGGCTACACAGAGAAACCCTGTCTCGAAAAACCAAAAAAAAAAGTAACAAAATTATGGTACTAAAAATAAGGTAAATAAGAGGTCAGAGTAACTACAATTGACTGCCAAAATGCCCATCATCCATACATAATACAAGTATCTTTTACACGTATACAAATTGAAACATTATTTCTCTTTCTCTATGGTCCAGAAGATACATGGAGAAAGAGCTCATCTTCCCGCATGCCTTGTTTATTTTATGCCTGTCCCATTTTAACAGACTCAATAAACAGAGGAACCAGGAAAGTACCATGGGTAAGAATCCCAATCTGTCAGTTGATGGCGTCAGAGAACTCCGGGTACTCATTGTGGTGACCCTTCCATGAAGAAAGCCATTCTCTTGGAAGGGTCAAGGACCAGCATGTTCACGTCAACCCTCGTGCTCTGTGTTTATATCCAGTCCACAGGACACATTTGTGCTCACGCATGCAAAGAACTTCCGGTGCGAACCTTCTGCGGGCTAGGCAGAGAGCATGCCCAGTAGGGTGAGACGAGTCCTCTTGTAGTTTAAAGAGTGCTTGGCTTGCAGCTTTGTTTCCTTTCAGGGGAAGGGGCTGCTTATTTTTCTCGTGAGGAAACATCCTATTTGGATGTCTCAAAGGAGAAAGAAAAAGTCTGAAAGCTTCGTTTCCGAGTTTCTTCCTCTTTAAGACCAGAACATCTGCTGACCTTTTCCAGATTTCTTGCCCAGAACTGCTAAAGGACTTTGAGCCTTTTAAGGCATGGGCTCGACATCCAAATAGCACTTTAGACGTTTCTTCTTTCCTTTAGTCTTTGCCACTTCATGATGGTTGACTGCACTCATCTCTCCTTTTCCAACTGCAAATGAAATTAGTAGCCATATTGGAATTAGTCATTTTTAACCAGAGTAGGCTTTTTGATGCTTACCATTGCATCCCTAGATGCCTTTGCCTGCCTTCAGAACATATTACCTCGAGTACTAAATGTATCCGCAGACCAAACCAGACCTGCCTGAATCCTATACTGTCAGAATTGAGAAACAGGAAGAAAGAAAGAAATTCTAAATTGATTGATGTTTGTCTGGAGTAGGTTGAAAGAGAGAGAGAGAGAGAGAGAGAGAGAGAGAGAGAGAGAGAGAGAGAGAGAGAGAGAGAGAGAGAAAGAAAGAAAGAAAAGGAATCAAACGTAAGATTCTCAAAACTTTGCTTCTAGGCTGGAGCAATGGCTCACTTGGTTAAGTGTTTGCTTTCCAAAAATCCTCACAATATGCATTAACTAAGCAGATCATGGTGGTTCATGATGTTAGCAATCCCTTCAGAGCAGAAGCAGGGACAAGTGGAACCCGGGGGTCTTGCTGGCCCCTAACTAGCCTTGGTGAACTCTAGGCCAATGAAAGATCCTATCTCAGAAGAAAAGAAACAGAAGAGAAGAGAAGAGAAGAGAAGAGAAGAGAAGAGAAGAGAAGAAGACGAGACGAGAAAAAGGTAGTCAGCCTCTGAGGAATTATTCCCAAGGTTGTACTCTGGCCTATTCATACACTTAAGTCCCTTAACGTACACACAAAGGGGTGGCGAGAGTAAGCAGAGTGACATGTAATTATAATCCTAGCACTAAGGAGGCAGAGATAGGTGGAAGTCTGGGCTCACTGGCCAATCTGTCTATCCTACTTGATTAACTCCAGGCCAGGGAAAGGCCTTGTCTCAAAAGTAAAGATGACTGAAGAAAAACACCTGAGGTTATCCTCTCATCTCCACATGTACACACACACACACACACACACACACACACACAC
>JADRCD010191314.1:5459-17373 GCA_019843815.1 Montemys delectorum | reverse complement strand
TTTCAAGATTGTCTTAATAAATCAGAATTAAAATAAAAAATAGGCAGAAGAAAGGGATGAATAACACTCAACAGCATTTAGGTCATAAAAATAAAAACTCAGCATTCAAACAATATATTCTAGGAGGAAAATTATGAGAACAACAAGCATGTAGGTAGACTAAACAGAAAAACAAAGGAAAGTCACAAGTCATCTATCTGTACTGGAATTTAAAAGGAACAAGACTAGAGATTTACTGATATTTCAAAGAAACTCCTGAAGAGTTTAGAATGTAGATGGTGGGCAGATTTCACTCACAGGAAGCAAGGAACAATACTCTTTTGGACATTTGGGTTTTTTGAAACAGGGTTTCTCTGTATAGCCCCGCCTGGCCTAGAACTCTTTCTGTAGACACAGAAATCCACCTACCTTTCCCTCTAGAATACTGGGATTAAAGGTATGTACCTCCATGCCCAGAAGCAATGAGTAGCAAACAATATTATAATCATACCAATACTCATAACAAGACGCATGTGACCTGTAGGGAAAGGTGCTTGCCACCAAGCCTGACTGCCTGAGTTCAATCCTCCTGATACACATAGGGAACCCACTCCCACAAGCATGTCCATGTGCCTGCCCTGGCATGCATGTAAGCCACCTCTATCCTACTCATAAAATAAAGTAAAATGCAATTTTAAATCCTTTAAGGAAGCAATCAATTCCTTATTATATTACCCAGAAGTCTCCAGTATCATTTATGTTTGTATATTCACTTAATTATCATAATCCTAATTATGTAGGAGAAGAAATGAGAATTGTATTGGCTTGCAAAAACTGCCATGGCTGAGATAGGTTAAAGGTTGAAAGGTCCCCAGTGATCAAGTTATTCACAACAGGTGTCACTGACCAATATTGTCAATGATTCAGTATTGGACCAGTTTAAATAGATTCCTCAGCTATCTCAACAAACACTTACTGAATATCCCCTCTATTCTAGGTTCTGGGATCATAGAGATAAACAAAGTTGTCTTGACAATGTATGCACAATCTACACTGATGTCATTGGAGTTACATTCCTCGCCCTTAGAACTTTATAATCTAGTTAGTTGTGTATGGATGTGCGTGTATGTAAATCAGTCCAAAAGCAACAAAGAGTGGGCTAAAATTGTGACTTAAACTGAGCATTTGGCTCTTCTTGTCTAGAATACACATCTATGGCTTGAATCACAGATGGAAAGCATTTTTAAACATTCTTTTATACAAACTTTTTCTCATTATTTTCTCTAAAAATGCAATATAGCAACTATTTACATAATACTTGCATAATTGTGTCAAGAACTATAATCAAAATGACAGGGTATTTGAGGTTATGTATGTAGATTATACTACAATATACCATGTTATATAAAGGACTTAAACATGAACTGTACCACCAACACCTTCTGGAACCAATCTAATGATACCAAGGGACAATTGGATGCAAGTCCCAGGCAGCAGATGTGTGACATCGCTTCATGGAGGAAATTACCTGGGGATCAATTTTGAAAGACCACATCTTCATAAGTGAAGGAAGAAGAGAGGGTATATAAGCTAGTGATAACAAGAGAAAAACTCAACTGTGAATAAATGCACAAAGGTTAACTATAGTCAGGAAACGCTAAGGATGCTGAATATGAAGCCAAACATGTAAACTAGGTAAGAAGTACACAAAGCTGCAGCACTAAAGTTATCTAACTCATTATATGTTACTTAGAGTGTAAATAGAATGAGGGCAGAAATATCAGAGGGATTACATGAGATGTCCCAAACAATACAGGAGAAGGGTTAAAGATCATTTGATATGCAGGTAATCTCTTAGAACACAAAATGTCAGAGGGGGAAAAAAAGAATTAGACTTTACCTGATTCATCCTTGTTCATTTTTTAAAGCCAAAAGCTTACTTCAGCAGTTAATCAATATTTATTGCTGCTTCCACCAAAGATCAGCAAATTGCACTAGAAGCAGGCGTTTTATGCAAGGAATAGCGTAATTGTTGATATTCTTGTGGACCAATGAAGTGCCTGCTATGTTCAAATGACAAGTCGTCAGTTCTTTGGTGTGTCCATAGGATATTCCCATTGCAAATTATCAGCAAATTAGTAAATGTTCTCCTTGACAGGAGCACACAGCCCAGGAGTACATCCTTACCTTTGTGCTTGGCTCAAATCACCTCAGTGCAAAGTCCCTCTCCTCTCCTGGACCCTTCTAATAACCCTGACTGCCAATTAAACAGCTTCTTTCTCTGGAGCTAAATTTGGACATAGGTATCAAGTTTATGCCTGATGAGACTAATTAACTCTTTTGCATAGACATGAAGTTATCCGTCCTAAAATGGAAGAAAAGGAAAAAAAGAATAAAATCCCCAAGAGTGAATCTGAAATGGCTCCTGTCTCTATTGAACATTCATAAGACCCCAGCTGAAAGAACATTCTACCATAAATTGAAGGTTTATGTTAACAGGAAACAGTGTGCAGCCACCAACTCAGTACAATCACCCCACATTCTAAAGTCATTTGTCGGCACCTAGTGGCCAGAATGAAATGAGTCCAAGGAAGACATTTTCCTTAATTATCTGCAAGGGTTTCCTATTAGAACTGGAAATACAGGCATACAGCAGCAAACCAGGCTTTTTTTGTGGGTGCTGGGGAACCAAACTGGGGTCTCAATGCTGGTACAAGTGTTTTATCCACTGTGCCATCTTCTAAGTTTTTTTTTTTTTAAAAAAAAAAAACAACTTATAATAGCATTAGTTAATGCAAAAATATAATTTGAAAGCATTCTCTATTTGTTATAATATGTATACCGAATATAAACAGCTCTAATTTTTTTTTCTCATTTTGAAGATTCACCTTCCTATTCCCACCACAACCACACAGCGAGGCAGGAGAGACGTGTTGATGGATAAGCAAACATCAAAACAATATAGCATATGTCTGAGGCGTTCTCAGGGACTGCAAAGATGTTTGAAGATATATGCTTTCATATAGCAATTCTCTCCCACATTTTAATCAAAGGTTTTATCCTTTCCCATTTTCAGGTCAGACCTTCCCCCTACTAGGCAATACAGAAACTTTAAGCAATTCAATGAAGCTGGCATAGAAATGGGAACACAGGCAGCTTTCTTAGTTCACCCTGGGGTGAGATTTACCAGTGCCCTATAACTTATTGACAAACTTACACTTAACAAGTTTTCATTATTTATTGAATTTCAGTAGAAGTCCAATATTTCACTGGGCAATCCCATCTGGAGTGGGAGAAAAGACCTGCCAGTTTTTTTTTTTTAAAAAAAAAAAAATAGGTTGGCTCCTAGCAAAACAATCAATCACTTTTATGGGTCAAAATGATATGTTTGTAGGGTAGCAAAATTAAATGGAAAAGCAAAGTCACAACATCCTGGGCATCCAAATACTTGACAATATATCTGATGCTTTGTCTTTGAGAAAGCACTTAGTATTTATTATACTCATATTGATTTCAGAGTTCCAAGGCTCAAGGATGTTATGGAATTATCAGTGTGTGCTGTCTGGAGCCAAATAGAAAAGCCAGGACTAAATCCTGTTGTCTCGGTAACTCCAGTACCTATGGTACCTCCGCATCTACATGGGAAGAGTGAGGTCGTGTGGACTCTACTAAAGACATGGAGCCTGTACCCATGGATGACTAGTGTGGTCTAAGGCCAGGAAATCAAATGATACACTCTGAAACCCATTGCATACTTCCAGAATACAGTATCCAGCTTGAATTTTAAATTAAAAGTCCGTTTTGTCTCCCAAGTACTCTTTCTTGTTTAACCAGCACATCTCTGCCACTAATCTTTGCAGCCCACTTACATCTCAGAGAGATCTTCTAACAAAAGCTCAGGATCATATATATTTCTTTGAACTGGAATTCATGTTGTCCTAGACTTTTACAATTCACATCTGAAAAATGTTTCTAATAACAACTCTTCCCTGGTAAGCACTCAGGGTGGCTTTTTAAACTGTAGAGCAGTGACAGCTGGTGTTCGCAGTGCATATTGCACCTTTGCTCTACACTCCCAGTGTCGATGAAGACTCATGGAGGAGCTTACTCCTACTGAACTGGCACGCTTGCTGCTCATACCCAGTCTGTAGAGGACTTCCTTGCTTTGCTGGGTAGATTCCATCTTAAAGAGAGAAGAAACCCTTCTCTCTTTACGTTGCCTTTGTCAGTTGCTTTGCCACAGTGATGAGCAAAGTAACAAGCAGAATGGACACTGCCTCTAGACACGTGCAGACAGAGGCCATCTCCTAGGCAACTTCACATCCTCCAAGTTGATATTATTAACCATTATAAGCAGAGGTGTAACAGTTAATGGGACAACCTGATATGACAATTAAAGCCTAGTTTTAGATTTGTAAACCACAAACTAAAAACACACAAACAGACATTAACCCATCTCCTCAGTGTGGACCAACAATGTAACATCCACTGTGATTCATTTATGACAGTCATACCCTCAGACTGGAAAACACAGGTGCTTTCCTCCAGGTCAACTGTAGGTTTTCCTAAAAGAAGCCCAAGTGCATGCTGTCTCAGTGTGCTAAGTACTAGAGAGCTACTGAAGCTCCTGTGCACGGAATGTACAAGATGTATTTCCAGTAGCGGAGTTCTGTGATCAGGACAAATGAGAAAAAAAATCATGCTAGATTTTTCTTTTAAAATTCTTAACTATTGTCATCCTTATTTTACTGGAGTCAAGTAAAAGTTCAAATGAACCTTTCACTGAAATAACACAGAATGTTTTCTCTAAGTTTCTAATATGTTTTAGATCTGCTTAGTTGAGCATAAATTCTATCCTTTGTCTTTCCAGTTTGTTAAAACTACTGTCTTCACAACGGAATGGTTGAGCACTCAGCGAGCGATGCCTTAGCTTGCCTAAGTGTGCATCCTTCATTACTGAGAATTGATATTCTCTAGAAGAAAAGGAGCCCATATGTTGCTCAGAAGGCATTGCTTGCAAACAGCTGCGAGGGGAGATGAAAAAGAAAGCCTCACGGATAGCATATTAGTGTCTGAATAATCTCCTCACCTGGGACATTGATCAGCCTTTAGAGCTCTGTGAATCCATGGTAAGATTCACCCTTACCACGGATGAGCAAGATCAAACTGGAATAACACTTGAGAGACAGCCGCTCACCTCCCTCTCCTCTCCACTCCTTGGTTTTGTTCTCATAGACAGAATGGAAGTTTTGAAACCACTTCAAACCCAAATTCAAATCTCAGATTCTTCAATGCTCTTAGCTCTGTGGCATCTGGCAGTTCCCTCTGTATCTGATACTCACTTAATTTCTGTGTGAAATTTATAAATCCCTACCTCCTTAGAAGAGTTATTGGGATGATAGATGTGGGGTAACTGGGACACCCAGAAACAGAAGATCAGTGTACAGCTGTGATTAATGATAGCTGCCATTGTTGCTTTATCTGTTCAGCTCTCACTATGTATTTATTGACCACCTGTGGCAGGACTCTGGTCAAGTCCAGGAAGCAGTAAGGTAGCACAAATACTTCTGTCTTTTTCTTTTGAATAGCACAGTAACCAAAACTTCATCCCCCAGTATTCACTAGAAGTCCTTCAGCAAGGTCACCCCTCTGTCCTCGTGTTCAAATAAGAACTTTCACAGACTTACTTGTTTTTATTTCATGTGTATAAGTGTTTGTATGCACACATGTAAGTGGACCACATGACTACCTAGTAGCCCTGCAGTTCACCAGGGGCTATCAGATCTCCTGGAACTGAAGTTTACAGACAGTTGTAAGATGCTATGTAGGTGCTGGGAACCAAAGCAAGAGCAGTAAGTGCTCTTAACGCCTGAGCCATCTCTCTAGCCCCTAAAAAGGACTCTTATTGTGCAATGAAATGCCTGTGTTCCACATATGATATGGTTACCTCCCCCCCCTTGTGTGTGTGTGTGTGTGTGTGTGTGTGTGTGTGTGTGTGCGCGCGCGCATTAATATTGCCTAGGGTCCTAACTTTTGCCCCTTTCCATTTACATCACTGCCAGTAGTCTATAGTGTTTTTGTAAGTAGAGACTCTTTGAATAGTCTGAAGGAATATGAGTCTTCTCCTTAGAGGGAAAAATAGGTGCCCTTAAAATTATACAAAAATCCATACATGAATTTCAGAAGTTTCATAGTTGTTGTTTCTATTTCCAAAGCCTCTCATCTTTCACTAGACTAGGGGGGGCAGTACAGCTTCACAATTACACATGACTCAGTGACCCTCTAATCCTTATCATCCACATAATCCATGCTTCCAATAAGTCTGCTTTCAAACAACTAGCTGGACAATTACACATGAATGTCCTCCAGGCTTCTTGTAACCTACATCAATCAGCTCATTGTCTTCCCTCTAAATCCATTCTCCTGAGAGGTAGCATCCTATTTTTAAGCCAAACAGACCTAGATTTATATCCAGCATGGATACCTCAGTAATAAAGTTAACCTTTCTGTGTTTTAATTTCTCCACATAATAGTATGTGAATAACAATATTATCTCATGCATGGTTAACAGCAATGTTTTTAAAGTGCTGGGCAAACACCTAAGAATATGCTACAGTTCAGATATTCCACAAGTATTAATCTAGCTGATTCTCAGTATAAATAAAAGCAACTACATTCCCAAAGTCTCGTAAGCTAAAAATTTAGAGTATTCTCTGTATTGAAGCCAGAGAGGAGTTTTCTAAGAAACAAAACTGGTAAGGCTATGGTGCCCCTTAAGTCTGCTTACTTGTGTCTCTTTGCTTCCAGCACTGAGACACCTTAATATTGCACTTCAGGTCTATTGTTGGCTATGCCTTTGGAATTCCTTTGTGGTTGTACATCTCTCAAGTGTTTGGGATCCCATAGTGTTTGGGATTCTAACACAGTACTCCTATTGTGATTAATGACCTCTACTCTGTATATCTCTTCTTGGTGTTTAAACAAACACCTACCCATCTTTCAAAGCACAAACAATGACCACCTCCACTATGACATTCTCCTGTCCATGATTTCCTATTATAGCAAAGAATTCTAATATATAGTTATATTAGGGGAAAAGCTTAGACTCACCAGTGGAAAATTCTTTTATATAACAAGGCAGACAGTGTAAGTGTAAGCATTACAGCTCAGATAGGAAACATATCTTGGCAGTCAGGAGCCAAAGAATACAAAAAAAAAAAAAAAATCACACTGCACAACAAACCTCACACAAGGGATTTATGGGGAAGGAAAAACTCAAAAGGGTGGATAGCACTGCTTGGGAGAGAAGCAACAGAGAACTGAATAAAGCACAGGGTTCATATAGGGTTTCTTGGGGGGGCGTGTTCCAGGAGGGTCTGGGGTTGGAGGGATTATGTGGTCTGATCTTGGGGCAAACTCGGGGATTGATAGGAAGTTTTTTCTTTTTTTTCCTTGTAGTCCACTCTCCCACCTTGGGCTGGGAACTGCCTATACAGCCCTTAGAAGATGGGCTGACAGAGCCTTTTGCAGTTCTTAGGGAAGTCTGGGGGCAGGGCCTGGCCACTAGGGCTCCTCAGGTAGGGGCCTGATCACTTGTGAGTCTTGCAAAGTTTACAAACTATATAAAATTTACTAAGTCGTGGAGTATCTACCCAGGGCAGGGATTGTCTGTCTCTTGAGTTAGTGTGATTAGCCCTAAGCAGCGCAATGACTGGTCCACTTCCTAACTACACGTGCCTGTGCCTATCACACATTCTACTCCTATATTCCTGAGGTATTACTAAAATCTATATTTTATCTTTCCTGCCCTGGACCTTGCTGTGAGCAGCCCCTTTCCTCTGCACCTACAGGTCAGCAGGTTCTCCCTCCTACACCTCCCCACACACACACAATGTGGTCTGCCTCCTAAGCCCTCCTCATGGTGGAATCCCTCTTCTTGTCTCAGTCCCTTCTCAGGGATCCTAAAAGTCCTGCCCAGACATCAGTTACTGGTAACTTTATTGACCAGTCAAAAACCAACTGGGGACAGGCTTTCTTTAGTCCTATGTGCTGGACACTGCAAACAGGTTTTTGGGTAACATAATTAGCATGAGAACACAAGCTGCTACATAAGTCCGAACGGAGAAAGACAATCCCTTGATTCTTTTGTTCTACAGCTACTCTTTCTCTGAGAAAGCAGTTCTCCTTCAACTGCAAGTCTCAGCTTAAGCCTGAAGACTGGTGTAATTGATAGAGGCAGAAACGTTTAGTATTAAAAAAGCAGCCGCTCCCAGAAATGGTGGCTTATACTGTCAGTGGTATACAGAACCAATGCAAAGGCACAGCTCTACTGTTGCTCCTCAGTAACCTGAAGAGTTCTGCTAATTCTTGAGGGACCTTGACTTGGACCAAACCAGGATGTGTGGCTTTCATGCAGAATAGAATTTCAAGGCTAGCCAGAATGACATGACACAGAGTCGAGGACTCATAAAGACATTTTAATATAGACTTGGAGCATGAGGGTTAAGAAAGAGGGAGAGAATCAAAGAAAGGCACCCAGAGCAGGGATGTGAGCTTTTGATGAATCACACTTCACTATCGTTATAGTCATCATATGACCATCAGTGGGTTAGAAAGCTGTTGAAGACTAATTGAGATCACACATATGCAGGAAGAGAGGACATCTGACTGCAAAGATAGCAGTCTTGATTGAGACCCCTCATGCTCAAAAAAAAAAACAACAACAACAACAAAAAAAAAAAAACCACCACAGAAAGGAATGAGGCTTTATGCAGAGTCAAATACATTCAGGCCTTAAGCTTGGGTGATTAAGATTTTTAAATTAAATATCCATATGTAAAAGTAATATTTTTCTGTATGTTGATAACTTTTATAGCAAATATAAACAGTGCTGGAATTCTTGCTTTTCAGCCAGCAAAATGTTTCCATCAAACTCCAGAAGGCAAGGATCCTTTCTTCTCATGTATCCATACTTTCCATGCCTTTCTGTCCTGCCCCAAAGCAATATATCATTATTAGGAGGCTGAGGCTGAAGGATCTTAAATTCAATACCAGCCTGAGCAATGCCATTGTGAGATAAGAAAGACAGAAGGAGGGAGGGAGGAAGGGAGGGAGGGAGGGAGGGAGGGAGGGAAGGAGGGAAGGAGGGAGGGAGGGGAGACAAGAGGAAGACAGAAAGGGCAGAAAAAAGGGAGGAGAAAGGAAACAGGAATAAAGAAAAAAGCAACAATAATAAACACAAATTGATATAAAAAATTTGCCAGGGTGGGGTCAGGGGAAATACCCAGGAGGGCCCCCACCTAATCAGAGGAAAAGAGGAGGGGGAAGGATTGTGGGAGAGGGTGACTGGGAAGGGGGTAGAAGTGGGATTTAAAATGAATAAGTAAAAAATAAAAGAAAGAAAAGAAACTTTTGCTTTCCACCCTAGGGTTGACCAGCTGTATCTTACTATAGAAGTAGACATGAAACCCAGGGAAGCTGTCGAGGGAGCAATTTCCTTATAGGATGTAGTTTTTCAACACATCACATGCTGTTTCTTAGGAAGATCACAGATTCCCCTCCCTGGAGAACGGTAGTTACATATTCTGTTTTTCTTGGGATTGAATATCCATTTATCTGGTTGGCTGCAAGGGTACCAGATATTAGAAATCTGTCATACTTATTTATTTGAACATTACTTATCATAGTAACTGGACATGGATGAAAGTTCTATGTTGTCAACACCTATAATGAGTTATTAAATAAATTTGAATATGATTGCCTGAAATAAGTCTCAATCTAACCTAACAACAATTTTCAAATGTATTCTGAACATAGTTTTGAGAAATTATAACCCTAGGTGTTAACCAACTGATTTAAAACTGTATCTGTGGAAAACTTGCATACAAATATTTTAAAGAAAATATTCATAGGCAGCAAAAATTAGATGAAAAACTGAAAGATTCTTTAAAACAGGAAAGAAAAAACATAATCAAGCACTCATTGTAATACTATTACTATTCAGGCACTGAACAAAAAGGACAGCAATGAGCTATCAAGGCACATAAAATAAGGGTGCTGACAGAAAATAATTTTAACAAATGTGATATATGCTAGAGTGGTGAGCTGGGAGTGGGTGGGTGGGTAGAGGAGCACCCTCATAAAGGAAAAGGGGAGTGGGGAGAGGGGAGAATGGGATGGGGGATTTGTGGAGGGGTAATCAGGAAGAGGAATATCATTTGAAATATAAACAAATAAAATAATTAATTTTAAAAAAAGTAAAAAACATACAATGGGCAAAGAGGTGATGGGTATTAATGATCAAGGATGGTGAAAGGGTTTAATAGATAAAGCAAAGGGTATTAATAGCAAAACTATCCCATATGAGATTTAAATGATGTATTCATGGCACTGTGTATATATTTGTCAAAGCCACAAACAAAGATATTTAAAGAAGTCTTAGGAGCTCAAAGAATGTGCAGATAAATAAAAATGATTTAGAAATAAAGACAAGGAAGAAAATGGCAAAAAAAAGACAATTCACAGTATTTTAAATTCGTCATACAACCCTATTTTAAGAGAGTGAGGTTGGTGAACTATTTTTAGATATAAATGTAGCATGTAAGACTAGAGACAAAAGAACTGCCTAAAACCATTGCACATAGTTGGCAAATTTGACTCCCACAGGCTTAGCTGATCATATAAACCTACTACAGGAGTACATTGAATGTAGTATAACAGTTCTGAACTCGACTTACATGTACACTAGAATTGAAGATAAGCAAATGGATTACAAATGGGGAAGTCAAGTCTCTCACACTTGTGAAAGAAGATAACTGTGTCTCCTAAGGAATGTGGTACTAGGACCGGGATAGACAAGAATATAAAAAGATTCTGGTGTATCTAAATGCCAGAAATTTCAAAACAATCTCAAGAAATAATAAATGATAAACAAAAATATTGATGAGTACCAAAAACAAACAAACAAACAAAACCTAGGGGGTTATGACAAAAAGCATAGGTGCCAACTAAGAGAAACCAAAACTGGGTCAATATGAAAAACAAAATTAAAAAGAATTTTAAATTAATATGAATCCACATTAATATAAATAACTGAATGCATAGACAAATGGAAGCAGACAATGCTTCCACAAGACCTCCAGCTGATTTATGAAGATACTCTGTACTCAAACAAGTGAATGACTACCCACGCCTACAAGTTGAGCCTTACTTCCTCCTTGAATATCCCTAAAAGAGTAACTTCACAGTGCAAAAGCAGGGCTTTACCTCACCAAGCTTGCAATCAGTGATAAATCATATTGATAGTAAGGACCTTTGATGTGACTAAGTAAAAAGCACAATTTATATCCTTAAGCCCAAACACTCTTACTTCACTCAATACATGTGAAAAACAGCAAGTTCCAATTCAGCAAAATGTCTGATGAATACTTTCTCAAACTGCTAAGGTCACTGTATTGGCCTCCATAGGCTCAGGTTTTGGAAGTTGCAAGCTGATTTCAGGTTGTATTTTTGGTCAGTGCATAGACTAGGGGGAGGGGGGTTAGAAGGTGTGGCATTGCTAGAGGAAGTATATTACTGGAGCCAGGGAGGTGCTTTGGAGTTTTAAAAGCCACCCACCATCCCCAGTGAGCTCTTTGCTTTCTTCTATGGTTCAAGATAGAACCCTCGGCTTCCACTTCAGCCTCTACACTTACTACTTGTTGCCAATCTCCCCCTCCCCCCAATTTTGGAGTCTTAGGATGGAAAGCCCAAATAAACAATTCCTTCCATAAGTTACTTTGCCCTTTGTGTTTAATCACCAAAACAGAAAAGTCATTAATACAGGTATCAAAATCAAAGAAACTCCATCAGTAACTATGAGGTTCTTTTTAAAATATATATGCTATTATTGATACATACATTATGTCATGATGTATGTTTACCAAGCCTATTAAGT
>JADRCD010191312.1:0-15386 GCA_019843815.1 Montemys delectorum | reverse complement strand
TTCACCAAATTTTCCTTGAAATATAAAAGCCTTGTGAGCTAGGTACTTGCTGACCAGGAAATTAAGATATATAGCGATTATTATTATTATTATTATTATTATTATTATTATTATTATTTTATTGTCTTTAAAAACGTAGTTACTGATTATCAAATTTCGAGATCTGGCTGATCTCTCCTGAGAGCTAGAACATTTCTGTAACTGTAAAAGCCTTAGAGGGAAACACTCAAAGTCTGCTTTAAAAGCACTTGCTTAAGACCTTGTCTCCCTGACCTTCCTCCCCCAAGGCCACAGGGCTACGACATCCATGCTTGGGTTTCCTTTTCTTTCAGATGGTTACGCTGTGTCACCCGGACTGACCTGAGAGTCTCCTAAAGGTTTTCCTTGAGATTACATGGTACCCTTCCCTGGTTCTTCTTTTGAATTGCAGACCTCAGTGAAGTAAGAGAACAATAACAATAAAGCCCAGCATATGCCTTAACAGGAATAATCAATCACAAGGGATGCAGAAGAGTACAGCCCTGGTGCCTCCCAGAGAAGAGAAAAGGCGTGGGGGGCAATGCAAGTTAATTGCTTCATAATTTCCCCCATGAAACCCTATGGTTTTTGTGTGCTGAGCAGAAACTGTTGTGTTTTCCATCTTGAGTCTTTATCTCAGAGTCCTGTTCAGCCCAATATGATGGTTTTAATTCTAAATAATTTCCTACCCCTTGTTTCTTCACCAAAACCCTGATTCCTAAGTGTCCCTGAGCTTGCAGCTTACTTTCTGGAGAGAGCATTTCATTCGATGTGAATAGGATTTTAGGGCAAGTGATTTGGTCTGAAATGAAAATCCATTCCAGGAGCAGTGTGGAACTGGTTTTATAATTAATTAATTAATTTTTAATTTTTATTTGTATTTTTCACATAAATGCGATTTTGAAATAAAGATTTTTCTTTCATTTCTCTTTGAGGATTATTTTTATTTTTAAGTTATGTTTATTTGTATGTGCCTGTGTGGGGTACATGCATGGGGTACAGTACCCAAGGAAGCAAAGACCCCCCTGGAGGTGGGGTTATGGGCAGTTGTAAGGGCTGTCAACAGAACGGAAGTCATCTGTAAGAGCTGTAGGCACTCCTTATGGCTAGGCTATCTCTCTGGCCCCCAAAAGCTTTCTTTTCAAAGAGGATCTTGTTCACCATCAGTAACTCACTAGGAAATGTACTAGCCATTAAATAACTTCAAGTCGTATTCTGCTCACCGTGGATAATCAGCTCAACTGATTTTCTGCTAATTCCAGCCTGGTTAATCCCTTCACACACATAAATGCCAGAATCTTCCATTTTTGTAGACACGAAGGTGAGTGTAGCATTTTCAGAAAGAGGCTGCAGTTCCCCATTATTTAGCTGTCTGCTCCACAGGATTTGGGGAGCTGGAAAACCATCACTTGAACAGGTCAAGTTCACAGGACTGCCCTCCTCTAGGACAGGAGAGGGGTTGACCCAGATGGTGGTTTCCTTGGGGGCAACTGAAAAGCAAAACAAAACAAAACAAAACAAAACCCAGTTAGCTTGAACCTCTTATGCTCTGAATTCCAAAGAGTCTAGACAATGCTGTAAAACCAAGCAAAGGACTCTGGGTTAATTATAAACTGTGATAACCAGCCCAGGATGTCTCTGTGGAGGAGACACAAAAAGTACTGTAGAACTCTCTTAATGTCAAAGCACAGAGAATCGAGTATAGTGCAGTGTTTGGGTGAAATGATGGATCTGAAGTGTCTGCATGACCCATGGAGAAGGAACAGGATAATGGAGAATTGAGTCTTTTTCTAAGGGAAGGAAGAGAAGAGCATAGGAAGTATACACACACACACACACACACACACACACACACACACACACACACACGCACACACGAGATAGAGAGAGAGAGAGAATGAGAATGCATTGCCTAAGCATGATGCATTAGAATATCCCGTGTGAATAAGAAAGACCCATGTACTACCCCTTGAACCTGGGTTGATCATTTGATCAACAGTATCTAGATGACATGTCATGAGGGTGGAGGGATGCTCCTGACATAGACCTTTATGAAACTATGTTCACCCCCACCTTTCTCAGCTGTGTTCTGGCAAGTAAATCTAAGCTACTTTCCTTGAGCATGACATCCCACAAAGAAATGACAAGTGGGACCATGCACATAAGGCTCAGATGTGTTAAGTGACATGTCTGTGACAAGCCACCTGCTGGCCTGCTAGAAGATGGTTGAATTGTCCTGAGGATGAGTAGCTGCCTGGCTGCCCCATTCCTGAATGTCAATGCATAGAGTAAATGAATAATAAATAACAGTTTATTATAAACATAAATAACAGTTTATAAACACAAATAAATAGTTTGGTTTAAATGATGGAGGATGGTTTATTATAATCACTATTATCTTGATTTGTTTATTTTTCCTGTTTTCTTCACAGAGGTTTTGATTGTTAACCTTATGTTAACTATTAGCTGTTGAACATAGTAAAGAAATCCATATTCAACTCTACCTGCCCCATGTGTGCACTTACCATTGACATAAAGAGGCTGTGTACTTTGCCTCTGTTTAGGTTCAGATTGCATTTCGGCACTGTGTAACTTAGCAAGGCAAACAAGAGCTTTCCCGGTATCTTCAGTGGTGGGGATGAAGGTCGTTTCCAAACTTTTGGTCTCTAGGGACTTTCTGCCCATTTCCCACCCAAAATATCTAAAATGCTTCAGTGTAGTCTCCCCCTTCAGTAATTGAATCTCCAGAAGGTCAAAGGGGTACACATTAGGGACCGTGCAGTTGACAGTGACAGGTCTTCCATTTATAAGTGGCCCACTCATTTCAATTTCTGGGTCTTCGAGGAATGCTGCAGATATCAAGCAAAAATAATATTGATATGCAATAGTCAAGGGAATATTGAGCCAGATTCTATTAAATGCAAAGGTCTCAAAGTGACAGTTTTTGATGAACTGGGAATAGTATGGTCTCAAATCACAAATAACATCATTAAGTATAACTATATAGTTGTAATATTAATCATAAATAATAGAAACAAAATACTTAGCACTTTAAGTCAAGGAGAAATAAATGCTTGTACTCCTTAGTTTTCTCTTCTTCTTCTTTTTTTTTTTTTTTGGTCTTTTGAGACAGAGTTTCTCTGTGTAGCCCTGGCTGTCCTAGAACTCACTCTGTAGACTAGGCTGGCCTCAAACTCAGAAATCCACCTGCCTCTGCCTCCCAAGTGCTGGGATTAAAGGCGTGTGCCACCACTGCCCGGCCTAGTTTTCTCTTCTAACAATGCCGTCTTGCCTATTCTTTTCTTAGGGCACAATGGCTTTGGCTATCTTATTAATTAAGCATATAATCTAAATATTTTACATATTTGACATAAATATATTGGCTACTAAATATAAACTAATCCCCTCAGCTTTCATTATCTCCTTCTGAGCAGCCTGATTTTTTTTTTTTAAATGGTTATTATATAACTTGTTCCATAGCTAGAAAAAGAAACTTACAGGGGCAAACAAGACTTATTATAATAGATCAGATTTAGTCAAAGTCTGTCTTCCAACCTATGAGTCTTGGCTATACAGTTTGTTCAATATCACATGAGCCTCAGTGAAGTTCTTAAACTAGTTTGTTTTTCAAAATCTGTATGGTTTGTTTTATGACTAAACTTAGGCAAGAAGTTTTAAATACTTTTCATAATTTTTTTTAAAGACAGAGTCTCACATTTTAGACCTAGCTGACCTGGAAGTATCTATGTAGACTAGGAGGGCCTCAGACTCACAGGGATCTGCATACCCCTGCCTCCTGATAAGGTAAATCCTGCAATTAACAAACGAACTGACAGCCAGGCATGGTGGTGCACACACCTTTGATCCCAGCACTCAGGAGGCAGAGGTGGGTGGATCTCTGAGTTCAAGGCCAGCCTGGCCTATGGACTGAGTTTCAGGACAGCCAGGGGCTACACAGGTAAAACTTATCTCAAAAAAGAAAGAAAGAAAGAAAATGACTGAATACTGTATGTTTTCTCACATGTGTGGAACCTGAGTTTAACTTCTAAATTGCATACATGTATACATTGATGAGTACGTGCTTGCAAGGCTTAGAACAAAAAGAAGATCACGAGAGGAGATGACAGCTTAAGGAATGTGGGAAGTAGAGAGGGTAATAGAGCCCGTTCAATAGGAAAGAAGAAGAGGAAGCTGCCTGGAGGGCAAGGAGGGAAGCAGGTAGAGAGAGGGGACAGGCACAAAAGGGCAATGGGACGTGGGGACAGACGAGAAGAAAGCATAGTGACGTGGGGATCTGATGGTGCTACAGTCAAGGCACTTCTTTGTATGCTAACTTTAACCACCAATAAGAAAGTGCCAAGGAACTATTCAACTGTGTTATTTAAAATCTGAGTTCTTATTCTCTCATCTATCTATATAACATTAATAATACATTCTATGTACATAAGCAAAAATGGCATTAAAATCCAAGGTGAAAGTTATAAAAAACAAAACAAAACCTCAAAAACCAAAACTAAACTTTTTTTTTTCATTCTTTCCTTAAGTAAAACTGTTAAAGAGGTGGATTTTGAACCATAGCCGCATTGTAATAAGCTGTCATGCTGTTGGGAATGTGCCTACACCAGCAGATCCTGGAGTCTGGGTAACATGATAGATCATAAAGTTTACACTCCTTTTGAGAGATTTAAATCTCTTAATGGGAGCAGTCTTATTCTGAACAAAATCCTGAAGGTTAACACAAGTTTGGGCAGGGCTTTAGATAGAAAAGCTTTACAATATGTTCTCTGGAATTGGGTGAATAAAATGGGGCCGAACCACCCTCTCCATAAAATAATTTCAGAGTCACATGGTCACTGTGAAGTTCTTTCCTCACTCAGGGTGGACTGAGGGATTCCAGCAATTCATAGAGACTGGAGGTTGAAAAGATTTCTATTAAGGTGATAAAAACGTAGGGGACAAGAAAACAAGTGCCACTCGTTCACTGGGTAAATCACCTGAAAAGCTGCTGTTGGCACTTGTTTCTGCCTCAGCTCTGCCTATGGACTGTCCCACACTCAGACTAAGTCAAACCTGTCTTTTCCTGTGTGTTTCTGGCACTTTGCTGTTTTCTATTGTCCCCCACCACCCCCCCGAATCCTGAAGATCAGCTCCTCAAATCTGCCTTCAAACACACGACTTCGTTTCCCATTTTTCTCTCCCCTGCTACCTTTCTCCCAATCCACAGCCCTCCATTCTTTCTTCTTTTACAAAAAAAAAATCATAATAATATCTAATAGTACATTTAATTAAAAATAATATATTTATTATATACTATGTTAAATATGGACTATTATATATAGTAATATATAGTATTATATAAATACAATAAAAAGAAGCTTGAGTATTTGGGAAGAGAAAGGGGGCAGTGGGTAGGAGGAGGAGGGGTAAGACACAGTCACGTGTGAATAGGAGGAGAGCACAGTGGCCCACTACTTTCCATTCTATTAAAAATAATAAATACTATACACAGTAAAACTATCTTCCAAAAAATGAAGGAGAAATGAAGATTTTTAAGTGGTAATAAAAAAAAAAAAAAAAGAAAGAAAGAAATCCAAAAAACAAAAAACTCAGTCAGGCTGCCAGGCCGATGATACAACTCTAGTGCGGAGCACTTGCCACACATGCGCAAAGCCCTTGGCTCCATCTCTACCATCTCAAAACAAAATGAAGTAAAATAAAAAGGCAGACTTGGACCTTACTCACAATTTGAATAGGCGAGGCAGTCACCTCTTACCTAGGAATTATCTGAATGGGCACAGCTCCCCGGCCTCTCTCACCTGCCACCTCCATGTGCCCAACGCGCATGTGGAAGGGGAGAGAAGCAGAGCACGGATTAAGGTCAAGCGCGTCAAGTGGAGAGAGAGCAGGACCAATCACGTACTGTGTGCATGCATGCCATAAACATATGTCATATACACTGAAGGGCTGGGCCAACTGTATTGCATCAAACCGTGTTCAGAGATCTAGGGATGATTTACAATGCCAAATCTCTCTCATCTCTCTCTACATAAACGGATAACATTACAGAGTCACATTCTTTTTCTTTAAAAAAAAAAAAAAAAAGCTAGAGAAAAGGGAAGTAATCAGAGAGTCAGCAATTTCGAAACACACTTACAGTAAACCTCTATCCTGGTTCTCTTTTCCAGTGTCCGTCGCAGACAGGTCACAGCGCACAGGTAAGGATGTTCATGCTCAAAACTCACAGAGCTCACCGTCAGTGTGGATTTGGCCCCCTCTGTCCTCACCTCCCCACTGAGGGCACTGTCCGTCTGGGTCCTCCAAGAAAAAGATGGGGAGTCACAGCCAACAGCAACACATGTCAGAACAACTGAATCCCCAACCTGTGCCACCGTAGATCTGGGGGAAATGTCAACAGTAAACGGTTTCTCTGGAGGAGAAGAAAAAGAGAAAACAATCAGATGAATAACAGCTAAGATTCTTTTCTTATTGCATCGTATTCCCATATTCAATGTTTATCTTCCTTGATCTCTGTTCTGCTACTACCTATGCCAAGAATAAATGACTCCTTGGAGCCATTAAGAATAAGACCACATCTTTTAAGAATAAGCCCATGCTGTTCTGTTGAGTCAGGCTATCAGAACAAGTGTAGAGAACAATTTGTAAAGAATGTGGTTGGCATCTTTTCAGGCAGAGAACCCACTCTCCGCTCTACGCAGTCCATCAAGTCACTGAGATGATGCAAGACCTCAAATCATCCGGTGATTTCTGTGCATCAAATACCGAAATTCAGTCTCATACGCCTGCATTATCTCATTTAATCCCCAGAACAATTTGTTAGCTGGGACTACTGTCTCTTTTCTACTTTCCCATTCTTCTGCTCCTGTGTTTTCCCCTTCTCTTCCTCCATCTCCTCATCCTAGCTCTCCTTTAAGACATTTAGGCTCAGAAATGCTAAATGGCTTAAGCTAAATTTGTAAGTGGAATAATTGAAACTTGATGTGAGATGGGTCTGACTCGAGATCCTAGCTTTTCTGTTTCTAGACAACTAAATCAAGCCATCCTCACGTAAAGGTAAAACAAAATCTAAAAGAGTTACAGGAGAAATTGCACCAAAATGTCCCCTAACTACATGTGCTATACTTAAAGATCCATTTATATTCACACATCCTCCCATGGACCCTCGTTATTTAGCTTCATTGGACCTATGCATTATAGTGTGTGCATCCTGTACTTTAACTTATAAGTGATTACATACCATGCAAAACCACCAACCAAAGAACATACATAGGCTGGACCTTAGCTCCCCCTGCCACATTTGTAGCAGATGTACAGCTTGGTCTTCATTCAGGTCCCCAACAACCGGAGCAGGGGCCAGCCCTGACTCTGTTGTCTGCCTGTGGAACTTATTCCCCTGACTGGGGTGACTTGTCTGGCCTCAGAGGGAGAGGCTGCACCCAGTCCTACAGTGACTTGATGTGCCAGTGTGGGTTGTTACCCGGGGGTCTCTCCTACGTATCAGAAGAGAAGGGAAGGGAGATGAAGGGAGGAGCTATGTGAGGGAGGACAGAGAAGAGTGGGGTGATCTGTGATTGGGATGTAAAGTGAAAAAATAAATTAATTAATGGGAAAAAAGAACCATTCACATATATCTATATATTGGAGTCTCAATATGAAGTAGTATCTTTGATGATCATACAGAATCACACGGTAAACAAAATAAAGATGGCATTAAGGTGACATCAAATATGTTTGGTGAATTTTCAAAATGCTTTATAGCCATTCGGGGTAGAAAGCTGAGTGATCCGGGCAAACATTCAAGTGTCCAAAGTGTTCCCTAGCATCCAGGCACTCAGACTTGGATGAAATGACACATTTTGAGAGAAAGAATTCTAAATTTTGATGTTCCTCTGAAAATCCTGGGAGTGGCTAGGCAATTCTGCAAGTGACAAATGACTCCCCAAAGAAAATTCATTAAAGTGTTCTAGTAAGCTGGAGACAGGCAGAAATCTCAGCACACAATTCTCCATTTTGCATGGTTCATTTTTTGTACCAAGAAAAGTTGCTTTTAGTTTGTGTAATTGTGGTTTTATAGCATTTTTCCAAAGATAATGTCCTCAAATTATCCCCAAATATGTTAGTATGCTATTATATTTTCGAGAATATTATTCAAAACAGTGGCCAAGCTGTCCAAGTTCTGCCTATGCTACTGTGAGAACAGAGAACTTAGTAGGAGATTCACTTCCTGCCTGCAATGAGACTGACATCTACCACTGTGTATGCTTGAAGCTACTGGAGAGAAGCCCTTGAAAGTAGCTGAAAGGCCCTTTTAACTTCAGCATATAAGGTTGATAGCTCTCACGACCCCTCCCCTTCCCATGCCCAGAACACAGTTTTTTGCCTATTTGAAACGGGGCCAATCATTTCAGGGCGCAACTATCCCAGGACAGACAGTAAGCCTTGTACACTTTTAACTTTAAATCTTCTCTGATCATTGAGAATAGCAGTCACCCACCTGAATTAGGGAACTGATGGTGTTTGAATTCCACTTTCTTAATCATCTAAACTTAAAATCCATGTTTCCATAGGTTAGAAAATAATGTATTCTCCATATTTACAGTTCATTTTTTTATTCAGCAAATATTTACTAAACACTTAGTATGTGTCAGATATTATACTTGCCAACTATTAACCCATTCAAAGGCACAAACACAAACACAATGAGCTCCTGAGTTCCTGAGTTTAAGAACCACGTAGTTTAATGGACAATTTCAAATATATACTTTTTTGTGCTCTTACTGAAGCATATACTTTGATCTACTCATTCCACATTGTATCAATATACCAAAGTATCACACCATACCCAATGTATGCATGCAGTTTGGATTGGTCAGTTATTTTAAATTAATTTTTAAAAACAGAGAAAATTAGCTATAATTGAAAAACCATAGGATTTCAAATTATGAACAGCATATAAATGAAACAAAGAGCCATGTGACCCTATGCAAATGATGAATTATATTGCACCTGAGTTTTTCAGCTACCTCACAGAGCATGGTAAAGACAGAGATAACATATGAAGTAGAAACTCTTGACAAACATTAGGTGTACAGTCGATTGATGGCCATTAGTAATCTGAGGCTTCATTCTCTCATCTGTAAAATGGATAGAAAATGCCCCTTAGTTATTTCTTGGGGGCAGTAGATAGATTATATAAAATGCCAAAAAGTATGGCTGATGTTTGGGGAATGTTTTTGTTTAAGAAAATCTTGCAAAATACCAAAATGAAAAATTATATACTTAAGTAACGACAAGAGGTTGGTTTGAAAGGAAGTTAGATCATAGGGAATCGTCTTGAAGCAGAGTGGTCAAGATTAAGTAATTTCAAATGGGAGAATATATTCAGTCATAATAAGTATGTGACAGTGCAATTTGTGAGTATTTGGAGTGAGAAGAGCAGGCGAGGTAACATGAAAATGCCAGTCTCCACAGGGCAGGAGAGGGAGACCAAGCCATGAAATGAGACAACAGTGAAATGACAAGAGCTAGTAAAGGACCAGTGTGGAGGTGCTGGAGAAAAGAATCCCAGAAAGTGTGAGGAGGATAAGTTATATGTGTGCTGAAGCGCATGACTACCAGATCATACAAGTTTACAGAAGGCATTTCACCATTGGCATTGAGTCACTATTGCTCAACTCCCAACAATGGCACCTCTTCCCATTCTACTCACCTTGTACAACTAATTCCACCTCTGTTTTGTCTCTCCCAATCAGATTAACTCCTTCACACACATAGATTCCAGAATCTTCCATCCTCATAGCAATTAAGGTGAGGGTAGCATTTCCTGAGAGGAGCTGGAAAACTTCATTACCTAATTTCTTGCCCCAGAAAATCTCAGGAGCTGGTAGACCCTCGCTGGAACAGGTCATAGTCACAGCACCACCCTCATGAAGCCTTGTGGAGGGATGTACAGAGATCACTGTGTTCGTGGGAGATGCTGAAAAGGCAGAGCATAGGAAGAGCCATCATGAAGCAGCATCTCCATCCAATGGGGGTGATGTCATTCTCTTGTAGACTGTGTTCATGTGCCTCTACAAATTTGGCAAAACTGCTCTGCCAAGTTGGAGTCAAGAATCACTGGGTCATTACGGAATTAGACGGGATATTTTCTAACCAGTAAATTACAGTTTTTGATCTTTAATGTCCAGGGAGCCACAGATAGGTAGAAATTAAGAGAAGCCCTTAAAATTAAGGGAACTTGGGGAAAATCCTTCAGTGTTTCAGCCTCTTACTTAACAACTGAAGTCCTGTGGAGGGATATTTGCCATCCAGGTCAGCTTCAGCACTTATGGAGGGAGACAACCTACCCAGGACCAACCAGTTGGTTTTTGAATATCATTAATCACTGAAAAATTATTTTATTGAACTGAAATTTCCTGGAATATGGTGGTCATAGTTTAGCATTCTGTTCTTACAGATAAATGAGTGATGATCTTTTATCACACAACGGGCTTTCAATGGCTTAACTATACCTCTCTCAACGTGCTGTATTCTGTAAGAAGAAATATCGCCCATCTTGATTGCTTTCTCAAAAGGTTGTTGAAAGCCTTTTCTATCTTATTGTGCTTTGGGTAAATAAGATTGTACTTGACACCAACTCTTTTAAACACAGGGCTCAGAGTGGAGCACAACATTTCAGTTTTAGCAAAAGTATAATGAGCTCCATTAGACACAGACCAATATAGGAAGAAAGTTTCTCATCTACCAGCAGGCTCTAGGAGCAGAAAGACAAACGCCAACACCTTCCCACTGACTGCATGTGAGCATCCTCTGTACACACACACACACACACACAGAGAGAGAGTACAAACCCCACCACCTTCCCACTTACTGTATGTGAGCATCCTCTGTACACACATGCACGTGCCCCCCCACACAGAATAAGAAATCATTTTGTCATTGTTTAATCTGAGAAACCAATATTTCAAGGCTCACTGTAAAATTTTATAAAACATTGTATCATTCGAGCTATTCCCTCTTATTAAAGCCAATAGTGTTATGATGATTCACCCTTGATTGACAGGAAAATAGAGGAATTAAATCTCTAAGTCTCTCAGCTAACAGGGGACATGACACTCAGGTGCTCTAAACCTAAAATCTGGTATCCTGTTCTTTTAATAATATCATAGCCTGGATAAATAATGCAGTAAAACATATTTCTTGTTAATCTACTTGATACATTTATTGTAACAATAAATAACAAAATGCATGTCCAAGACCAAACTCCCACAGACCAGAGATCACCGTGCAAGCACTTACTGTAGACTTGTAGTTCTTTGGTAGTCTCCCTTTCTTTGGGCATAGAATCAATTTGGTCAATGTGTAATTTAGCTCGGCAAACAAGAGCTTTTCCAATATCCTCAATGACGGGAGTAAAGGTTACTTCCAAACTCTTGGTTTCCAGAGACTTCTTTGCCATCTCTTCTAGAAACGCCTGACTGCCCAGGAGATTGTCACCCTTGAACAGATCAATCTCCAGCCTGTCAACCGGGTAAACGTCTGGAGCCACGCACTTGACCACGACTGGCTTCCCAACCTCCAGGGGGCCACTGAATTGAATCTCTGGATCCTTAGGGAAAGCTGCAAGGCCAAACAAATGCACAAGTAGGCTTTTGGCTTCTGTTGAGAACATCTCTGACTGTTTTAACAAATGTTTTTGTTAATACTGGGCTTAATTCAGCAAAGCTAATTGGTTTAAGTAGCTAGTCATGGTTTGTGGCGAACACAGGAAGCACTTTTTAGAGGTCATTTCAATTTTAATTCTGTAACTGTTAAAGAGTATGTGTTGTTAAAGAAAAGAGAAAGAAAAGCCTACTATCTATTAAAACTCATCTATACATGTAACATAAAGAAGTTTGCTCTCTTTGAACTATGGCCTTAGATGATGGAGACCACATTTCACAGACAAGGTAGCTTGGACATAGTGTGATTGCAGAACCAGCCAGTCCATGGTGAGGCTGGGAGCAAAGCTCATGCTTTCTGTCACTCACTCTGCACTGAGATTCCAGTGACACCTCACACCCCATTCTCTACTGTTAGTACAGATACAGTTCCACATTCCAGATGAGAAGCCCAGGGCTCAGAACGGTATCACAAAGAAGTGTTACTATGTGAGGTTGCCTACGAAATGAGGAGAATGACTTTAATGGGCTGGCTTCTGAAAATGAGACCTCTGGCAAGAACTCATCCACCAGAAAGACATTCCTATGCAGTCTGCCCAGACTGGATCTATTCCCCTAAAAGCCTAACTCGGTGTTCTAATCTGCATTTTACTGAACCCAGCAGGACAATGGAACACACCCCTGCCCTCCCCGCTCCACACACATACACAAGTTTTATCCTTCTTACTACATCTGTCATGATGGGAGCTCATTGGTGTCCCAGCTCCACAAAATATTACAATCAAATATGGAATGGAAACTGAACTGTTAAAAGCAACAAGAAACAGGCATTCTTGAAGGGGGGTTGTGGGGTGAGAACAGGCAATATAATTGAATCCAGAAAGTTCCTCACTTCTCTTTTTAATGTCTCCAACTGTATAGTACTTGTGGGCAAAAGGCGAAAGAACTGGAAATGCTTTATTATCTAAAAACATAGGATTTTAAATTTCCCCTCGGATTATTTATGTCTGTCACAGTCTTCAGGAAATGTGCCTAGAATCCACAGTTTAATGACAGGTAATATAAGGACTTGCTACTCTTTCCTCGTATTTCTATAATAGGACCTTCCAAGCATCTCAGAAGGCTGCTGAGACATAAACTATGCATGTACAGCCAGCATAATTGAAAGCAGCCGTCCAGGCTCGGCGGCTTGGGAAGCCCAGCTACACAAGGGGCTTGCTGAAATTTCAATTAAGGTCAATCGGCAAAGTTGGGCTGGAGCACAGTAGGAAGGAACCAAGGTGATTAAAAGATGAATCAAACAAGATGCCTATGAAGAAAGGCCTTATGGGAGTCCCCCCCCTTTTTTTTTTTGGAAAGTGACACCATCAGTAACCAAATGATTTCTATAGGGCCCATTTTCCCCAGCTCTCCTTGGTTGTTGTATTTGCAGATTTGAGGATGATAGGAGGACGCATTTTGGGTAGGCTAGTGTAATAAGGGTACTCCCTCATATGCCTGAGACAGATGTAACTTATTAGACAAAAACGCTTTGAGGTGTAAAGGCAAAAGCTTTCTGGCGGCAGCAACAAAAACTCCGAATTGATCTGTGCCAAGCGACTGAAATGTTAATAGATGTTTTAATTATGTCTACGGAGAAGGCTCGCATACTCACAGAGTTCCTGAGCCTGCAAGCAGATCTTAAGCACCAAGTTGCACAAGAATAAGTGAATGGAAAAATCCCAGAAAGAAGGAACTCATCAATCCTTTGGATACACGAATAAGTGAACATATAGAAATACACCAAGATGGAAGATTTGAGGAAAAAAACTAGTAGAACCATGGGGATGTTCACATTGCAGCTAAGACTTGGAGCCAAGAAGGTGTGAGTCTCTTACATAGGAAGCTTTTTTTTTTTTTTTTTTTTTTTTTTTTTTTTTTTTGTGGCAAAAGGACACAGAGGTTAAAATTTGGTTTCCTGTTCTCAACTAGCGTCTTCTTTCTCTGGCTTTATTGACGTCATGTGTTTTCTAGTTAGGAATCTAGATACTCTTAAAAAGTCTCTATTAAATGTATATCGTTAAAAAAAAACTTTTTTTCAAGTAGAATCAAGAGAAAACAAAAGCTCTTTTGTTCACTTACAGTAGATGTCCACCTGGATTCCTCTTTCCAGCTTCCCAGAGCCACATGTTGCTGTGCACAGGTAAGAGTGTTCATTCTCAAAACTGACAGGATCCATCGTCAGAATGGACTTGCCCCCCTCTGTCTTCACCTTCCCGTTTAGTGGGCTGTCTATCTGGGTTCTCCAGGAGAACGATGGTGACTCGCAGCCTGTGGTACTGCAAGTCAGGGCCATGGAGTCTCCGATCTGAGCGATCGTGCTGTATTCAGGGGAGATCTCGATTTTAAAAGCCTGAGCTGAAAAAGCAAGAGAGAGAGAGAGAGAGAAAAAAAAAACAAGTTTACCACGGTCTGCCTCATGCTGTGTCCTTTTTCTCTTGCGCAGCAATACAGGATCCAAAACACAGCCTGGATGATCTACTTTTTGAACTGTCTCAGGCTAATAACACAAGACAGGCTCAAAACCCTGAAGCTGCTGTTGGGGAAGGTGCAGGAATCATCACCGTGAAGAAGAATGCTCAGTTCTGACTTTGAAGCCCATTGCACAAAGCTGTTCTGTCACATTCAAAGCTTGATTTTATTGTACAGGAAACTAAAGAGATAGACCTACTACCAATATAATCCAAATTATTCATTTGACAGTGGGAAAAAAACCATCCATCTTCAGCTCTGTGAGAACACTGGCTTTTATAGAAAACTCTGTAGTACACCAGAAGCTGCAGACATGTGAAATAGGTCAGGAACTTACAGACTGCAAACAGTATCCAAAGTACGGTTGAGGCTCCAAAGATCGCGACCATCTTCACAGGCATTTCAAGTTTCTGCTTCAGAGCCTTCTTTGTGCCCTCACGAGAAAGTGTCTGGGAAAAGTGTTTGGCTCCCAAAGCCAGTCAGGCTGGTGTGAGTGAAATAGAAAGTCTGCTCTTTATAAAGGGTCTTGCTAGAGAGGCGGAGGGAAATCCCTTCAAGGGGAAACCCAGGGCAGAGCCAGGGAAAAAGTTTAACTGACAGCCAGCCAAGTGGCCACGTTAACCCCTTCAGCTGCTTTCTGTTCTGAGTCCTGGGAAACAGGACACTTCCAAGTACATAAATCTCAGGCTTTTCCTGACCTTCAGCTCCAAAAGGGCTATCTCTCCTGAAAAGATACAAGACAAAGATCATTGCAAAATGAAACAGCCCACAGTGTGTGTGTGTGTGTGTGTGTGTGTGTGTGTGTGTGTGTGTGTGTGTGTAAGACAGACAAAGACAGAAATCACTCGGTAAATAACCACTGACTTTTCTTCATTAAGAAATGCATTTGCAATTTAAAAAACTAAAAACTGTTCTCTTTCAACAAAAAGGAAAATATCCTTTATTTGTTATTATTGACCATTATCATGAGTCACTCTTTTAGAAACAAAGTCAGCACAACTTCTTATCTCTAATACTCTTTTATTCATAAGTAAATTTTTGACAAAAATTCAACTCCCTGAAATAATTCTCTGAAGTAGTAAATGAAGGGATGTTGATGCAGAGCTTATGTTTTCCTTTTGTTTGAGAGTGCTCCAGCTCTTTGGCCCACTGCTGGGTGACAGGATGACAGTCTTTTGC
>JADRCD010191311.1:30212-40227 GCA_019843815.1 Montemys delectorum | reverse complement strand
GTGTGTGTGTGTGTGTGTGTGTGTGTGTGTGTGTTAATTGATGGGTGATGTATCCATACAGTACTCAAGAGATTCACTCTACACTCCAACCCATTTACCAGCACTTTTTAAAGAATCTCTCAGCAGGACAGAGTGGCTCATGCCTATAATCCCGGGACTGGGAAGGCTATAACAGGGGACATCAGTAACTTTGAGTCAGTCTGACATACACAGTTGAATTCTAGCTCAGACTGCTCTGTGAAAGTGAACCTTATCTCAAAACCACAAAACTGAATGGATTTTTACCAGGTGTAGTAGAGCATACCTTTAATCTTATTAGGCAGAAGGCAGAAACAGGAGGGTCCCTGTGAGTTTGAGGCCAACCAAGGCTACATAGTGAGTTCCTACCTTTGTATGCCTGCCAATAAAGACCAACTACTTTTCTATGTTAGAAAAAAACAAACACAGACAACATAGGAGCCAGTTCAGCTAGAGTAATGTCAGAGGACAAAACCACAGCAACTCTGCTTAACGGGTTTTATTGTCTTTATTTTTAATTACAAAATTGGGCAATACTTCATAAAGTAGAAAACGTATTCCAGTGGAGTAAGCAGAAGTTGGTTTTAAGGCCAGGAAACAGACAAAGAAAGCAGAAAAACAGTAAAAAAGAAAACCAAAGCTCAGCTAGGTTGTTCGTCAGTAGCCCACATTGGCATAGGACTCACTGTGTGTATCAGGATGGCCTCAAATTCAAGATCCTCCTCTCTGCTTGGCTTACAGACATGTGCCAACATGCCTGATTTGATCACTTCAAGTTACTTTCCTTGTAAGGCTGGGACTGGGAGATGGGGCAGTAGGGAAACAACTGATGGTTTGTGGTATTATTGTTGGGTTACTTCAGGTTTGACAGTTCTGTGTAAGGATTAAGTCAGGAAGAACTTCATTATTATGCCAATGAAAATTGGCCAGTTGGAGAAATTTGATGTCATCTTTCTAATCCTAGTTTTTTATAGGTAAAATAAATAGCTTAGTCTCTCCCTTGGTGGCTTAGAAGTTCAGACTAATTTTGATTTTCAGCCTGGGGTGTTAGGGTCCAGTGTAAGAATTCAGTTCATAACAATGATCCTCTGTAATTTTCATTTAGCAATAGCATTTGAACTTATTTTCAACAGGTGTTTCTTATTTAAATATCTTCTGGGACTCCAAAGCAGAAAAAAAAAAAAGAAAAGGTATTTTTCAACTTCCTACTTTTGTGGCATTCAGCAATATTTATTATGTTATTTTTGTGATGTCTGGAATTTGAAAAGGACTCAGCAGGAAGAACTCAGGCTCAGATCCATGGTGACTGGTTGGCTGAAATAGCTACAAATAGTTGGTCTGGCTCCGTGGCGACCACAGAGCTGTTACATGCTCTTAATGTCCTATTTGCCAGTACGATGGGGTCTTTAGGAGTCAATCACAAATCATGAGGGTGGAAACCTTCACGAAAGAATTCACTAACCAAGAGGGATCCTCATCTTCTTCATATGAGTGCAGTGAGGAGTTGGGGGCCTGCAGCTCTCAGGAGAGTATCGAGGACAGCCCGATTGTACTGGAAGCTTGCTGACTTACAGCTCTCAGATCTGTGTGAAACAAACTTGTTCATAAGCTACCTACTCCATAGTATTTCCTCCAGCAGTTGAAAAGGACAAAGGTAACACTGAAGCCTTAACTAGCTTCAGCCACCTCTCTCTTCTCTCTGTGTCTCTCTCTCTCTGTGTCTCTCTCTGTCTCTGTTTCTCTGTCTCTCTCTGTCTCTGTCTCTCTCTCTGTCTCTCTCTGTCTCTCTCTCTCTCTCTCTCTCACGCACACACACACACACACACACACACACACACACACACACAGACACACACACACTATATCATGTCTACTGACACTGAAATGTCCTACATAGTTCTTTCATACCAAAGTCTGAAGTTTGAGTGGTTGGATATCTTGGGCTGACTGGTCATCATCTTATGTCCATATACTATCTTTGCTTGGCTGTCTTGGGTTTCCTCACTGCATAGCAGTTGCTAGTAGTTAGATTAAGTTGGGGTTAGCTTTAAAAATGTATATTTTACTGTCTTGATAAAAGACGGACACTGAATCCTAGAGAGGTTGTTAAATGGTGAAAATGCTTCTTGGTGTCCTCTGACCTCCAAACAAACACTATAGCACTATAGTATAATTCCCCTCCTTCAAGCATTATAGCCACTAAATTCTTAGTTGTTAATATTTGAACAGTTTCTTTCTTTTTTTTCTTTCTGTTCTTGTTTTTTTTTTTAAGAGTTCCCTCCCCCGATATTTTGATATTTTTGAGGAGAAACACAAAAGTGCTTTCTATTCTTTCACCCTAAAGAATTATATTAATATTCTGTCCAGGGAAGCAGGGAGGGTAATTACAGATCTTCACCTCTCCCTCATCTTCTCCAAATCCAGCCCTCCAGTCTCACCCCCATTTTTGTACAACCACCTGCTGTGGCCTCCGACTTCTCTGCTCCCATCTCTGGTGGATCTTCTACTCTAACCGTCCTTCCCACTCATCCTGTTATCCAAGCCCCCAACTCCAGCAGGCTTTCTCTGGAATCTCACCAGCCAAGCTTCCAGAGAAGCAAGCAGGCCAGTGAAACAGGTAAGTGAACTTTAGATTGTCACTCTCCATTCCCTCCTCCTCCACACTCAGTCCTCAGTCTCATCCCCAGCCCTGTAACAGACTACCTGTTGTGATCTCTCCTTATTCTCTGTCCCCATTCCCAGGTCATTAAGATCCTGTTGGCACACCCTACTTTCTTCCTTAATGTGAATTCCCTCAGCTCCCCAGCCCCAGCTCATTTCCATTCCTAAACTTCAGCTCTCATTACCCAGAACCCCCAGTGGCCACATCTATCACGATTCCAGAAGAATTCCCTACCAGGCAACACAACAGCCACCAAAACCCTCCTAAGAACCAGTGAGGACAACAGAAACCAAGGAACAAAACACCCACCCAAAGACAAGACCAGACACCAGTACCTAGAATTACAATTTTCTCAAACCTAGATACCTGGACGGCAGCATAAAAACACAAAGGATAAAAACCCCAACAATATGTCTCAATTGGAGCCCAGCAACCCTACCACACTAGGCATAGAATTCAACATAGTTGAAGTACCAAAAACCTTAAAATAGCTTTTTGAGTAGACAGAGGTTCTTTTTTTTTCTGGGTTTTTTTTTTTTTTTTTTTTTTTTTTTTGGTTTTTTGAGACAGGGTTTCTCTGTATAGCCCTGGCTGTCCTGGAACTCACTCTGTAGACCAGGCACTAAATACCTACTTTTAAAAAACTTGGATAGGCCGGGTTAATCCCAGCACTTGGGAGGCAAAGGCAGATGGATTTCTGAGTTTGAGGCCAGCCTGGTCTACAGTGAGTTACATACAGGACAGCCAGGGCTACACAGAGAAACCCTGTCTTGAAAAACAAAACAAACAAACAAAAAAAAAAAAAACAACAACAACAAAAAAACTTGGACAGATTGCATGCTGATGACTTTACAACAGACTTAAAACTCTAGAATAGTATGTGAAGTTCTAGCTAAAACATTTAAGAACTGAGGGAGATCAAGGAGGTACACATTGGAAAGGAAGAAGTCAAAGTATCATTAGTTGCAGATTATATGATAGTGTACATAAGTGGCCCTTTAAATTCCACTGGGGAACTCTTACAGCTGATAAACACTTTCAGCAAAGTGGCCAGATACAAAATTAACTCATAAAAATCAGTAGCCCTTCTGTCTATAAATGACAAATGAACTGAGAAGAAGTGGGGAAATAACACCTTTCACAATAGTCCCACATAATGTAAAATATCCTGGCGTAACCCTAAGCCAAGCAAGTGAAAGACCTATATTATAGAAACTGAAGTGTTTGAAGAAAGAAATTGAAGAAGATACCAGAAGATGGAAAGATCTCCCATGCTCATGGATACATTGGATTGACAAAGTAAAAATGGCCATTTGTCAAAAGCAATTTACAAATTCAATTCAACCCCCATCAAAATTCCAACACAATTCTTCACAGATCTTGAAGAAACAATTCTTAACTACACATGGAAACATAAAAAACAAGTAAACAAAGCCAAAACCAAAAAAAAAAAAACCCAAAAAACAAAACAAAAGCAAAAACAAAAACTAGGATAATAAAAATAATCCTGAACAATAAAATAATTGTAGGTCTCACCATTCCTGGTCTCGTTACACTACATAGCTATAGTAGTAATAATGATAGATATTGGCATAAAAACAGACATGTTGAATTGAATACCCAGACATAAACCCACACAAATATGGACACCTGATTTTTGATAAGGAAGCCAGTATGTAAATATTGGAAAAAAAGACAGCATCTTCAACAAATGGTGCTGGCCAAACTGGATGTCTGCATGTGGAATAATGCAAATAGATCCATACCTACACAAAACTCAACTCCAAATGGATTAAAGTCCTCAACTTAAAACCAAGTACACTGAGCCTGATAGAAGTAGGGAATAGCCTTGAACTCATTGGCACTGAAGAAGACTTTCTGAACAGAACACCATTAGCACAGGCCCTAAGATCAACAATTAATAAATAGAACCTCCCAGCTGGCTGGAAGACACCCAAGCAAGGCCCTGGCAGATGAGTTCCACTACAACGAATAACTATGTAATGGAGAGGTGGGGAAGATAGAAAAACAGAGCAGTGCATGCACAAGGGGAGGTAGAACTGGAAACGTGATGGCAGTGACAGGCGAGAGACAGGGCTGGGGCCAATAAGCTGTCGTTGCCCAGTAGGGTCAGTGGGATGGTGTGTAATATCCTGAAGCTTATGCAGACACAGACTAAGCTCACTAACCTGCTGCCACTTGCTGATGGGATCCCCCTGGCTCTGGGCAAGAGCAGAGAGGCAGAGATGAGGAAAGGTTTACTTTCTGGATTGGACTTCCTCAAAGAACTACTGTGGTTCATGATCCCACCAGAGACCATGTTGATGTCAATGTTTCATGACGCTGCCATAGATCTTGATGAAGCCTCAGACGCATGTGGACTTGTATAGTCTGTGTTCTGTTCTCAGCCTCAGAGATAGCCTCAGGCTTTGCTGCCTTGTGGGCACGGGGGAGGCGGGGACCTGCTGATCTGAGTAGGATGTGTAACCACCTGATGCTCTGCTGAGGCTTGTGGGTCATACAGCTGCAAAGGCCAAGGACTATGTTGATGTCTACAGCCAGTGTTACCACCAAAGCACAAGTGAACGCCAGTGGTTTGGAATTGCTGCCTGGGGCCTTAATGTCAAAGAGTTGGGAGAGCTAGCCCAGCACCTCGCAGGGCTGAAGCACAGTGGCTCCGATGGTGATGGTGGTGGTGGTGTGGGCATAGGAGAGCCAGCCCCCACGCTGGGGCTGAGTTCCCGCCTTCTCCATGGTACAACAGCAGGCTGTGGTGGTGGTACTGGCATGGGCAAGGAAGCACTAGCCCCTCTACGCTCCTGCCACTGTGCAGACCTCTTTAGTTGATGGCTTCTGGGACAGATGCAGAAGAATACTCACCCTCCCTTGGATGGCTGGAATTTGACCATGCTCCAGTGAGCATATGGACCACACAAAATAGATGCTCCCCGTTTCTTCTCTTTTGATGTGTGTTTGAGTGTGTGTGTGGGGGGAAGATCACAGAGAAAGTGTGGCAGACATGGGAAGAGAGCGCAGTTGATCAGGGCATGTGATGTGAAATTCCCAAATAATAAATAAAAAATACAAAAAATATTTAAAATATATTTATATATTATAATAATAAAATAATAAATAAGTAATAAAAATGAATAGGGCCTCATGAAACCAAACAGCTTCTGTATCGCAAAGCACATTGTCAATTGGACAAAGTGGCAACCTACAGAAAAGGAAAAGGTTCATCATCTACATTCAATAGAGGTGCTGTAGGCTGATGTCAAACTCAGAGGTCTGCCTACCTCTACCTCCCAAATGCTGGGGTTAAAGGCAAGTGTCACCACTGGCTTTTATTTCGTTATTAATCTTTAGATGCCAGTTTGTTTTCTTTCTTTCTTTTTTTAATAATTTATTTTGATTTTTATGTTCCTTGGTGTCTTATCTGCATGTATGCCTGTGTGGTGGTGTCACCTCTTAGAGATAGTTATGAGCTGTCATGTGGGAGCTGGGAATTGAACCCCGGGTCCTCTAGAAGAGCAGTCAGTGCCTCCAGTCACTGGGCCATCTCTCCAGCCATGCCTGTCTATTTTCTAATGAGAGAGAAAGTGGGAGTGGATTTTATAGGAAGGGAGGTGGGGAGGGACTTGGAGGGGTAGAGGGAAATGAAACTGTCATCAGGAGATCTTGTGAGAATGAAAACTATTTTCAATCAAAGGAAAAACATATTAAAGTATGTTAAAATATATTGTGACCCTGGGCTAGCTGACAAAGCTCTTTGATGTCCAGCTGTGTGTCCTTGAAGGACACTCAGTGTACTTGACCTGACCTGCTTGATTGCTCCATATCTGCCAGAGCTGCTGGATGACCTTCACATTTTCATCTCGTTGGCACAAATCCACATGTTAAGTGAAGTTGTCACTGGTTAGAAGAAGATCCAGAAAAATGTCTTCCTCTTGTCACACGTCTTTAAATGTTTCGGCATTTATCGTGAGCCAACTTCAAAAGAAAGAAGGGAAACGGAGGTAGCCTGTGTGGTCTACAACAACAGAATGTGTGTTTTGGGGTGGGAGTAGTGATTATAGAAATGGCATTTAGTTCACATCTTTGTCTCACTTGTCTAGCTGTGAGATGATTTAAGGCAAGCTGCCTAATCGCTTTCTGTTTCACTTTTCTCAGCGTTAAAATGGCCACGACCTTATTGACAATATCTATCTTACAGAGTTGCTAAAAGACAGAGGTGTTACATGAAAGGCAGTTTGGGCAGTGCCTGGAAAAATCACATCCAGTCAGCCGCCATTACAATTGTTGATTTGGAGAAAAGTACTTATTGGAAACTGCTGGTGACAGATGTTGGACTGGTAGAAATAATAACTAGAAGAGAACACAGTTCCTACTGGGGTGAGAGTGATAGGCGTGAGATATGTGTGGGAAGGGGAAGTAGAATGGTGGAGGAATTTACACTAATCTAGGAGTAGAGAGCTTGGAGTATTTTCCTTCTTATGGGGTGGGCAAGGGATACATCCCAGAGGAGGGGATATTTAATGCCAAACATTAAAAGAATGAGTAGATATTTACCACATATGTAGGCAAAAGAAAGTAAAGGGAAAGCTATTCTGGATGCACATACATACACACACACATACACACGAGTGCCCAAGAGAGCATGCGCATACACACTACTCTATGATTCTCATGGCGCATAGAAAGCCACAGTGCGGTAGCTGGGGAGGATGTTGATGTAAATGAATAAAATGCACAACTGTTTGCATGATGATGAGTACAGATCTCAACCAAGCACTGCAAAGATATTAGGGTGAACCAAGATGGTTTCTGCGGCGGATAGTGATGGCAGTTACTTCCTAAGCAGAGCATGAGAGTTGTTTCCAAAGCAATGGTTTCTTGCAACAGGAGGCATGGGTATTTGATTTCAGGAGTCTCCAACATGTAGAAGAAAGCAATCAGGTTAAAATGGCAGAAGGAAAATGGGTACGTTGAGGGGGGGTACATGATTCACAGTATGGGGCATATTTAAAAGGTTAATGGGTATCTAGTGCCTGTGGGCAAACTTCGCATGTGTCATAGTTCTGGTAGAATACAAAAGAAAGAATGCTTTTTTAAAAGAAATTTTTTTTAAGATTTATTTATTTTATTGTAAGTGTATAGGTATTTTTTCTTGCATATTTGTGTGTACATCTTGTGTGTGCCTGGTGCCCATGGAAGTCAGAGGAGGGCATTGGATTCCCAGATGATTGTGAGTCACCATGCGGGTGCTAGAGAACAAACCTGTGTCCTTTGGAGAGCAACTCTTGCTCCAACTGAGTCACTATCCAGCCTCAGGATATTTTTTTTTTCTTTCAAATAAGGTCTCAGTATGTAGCTAAGGTTCACCCTGAACATGTGGAAATTCTCCTGCCTTAGCCTCTGATTGCTGGGATTACAGGCACAGGCCACTCAATCTGCCTCCTGATACTTTGTGTGCTTTACACATGTGCAAGTATGTATAGCAATATACATACATGCATGTGGAGGTCAGAGGTCCAACTCTGATAGCTTTCCTCAAGCTATCCACTTTGTTGTATTTGAGACTGAGTCTTTAACTGGGACCTAGGGTTAGCCCAATAGATCAGGTTGGCTACCTAGCAAGCCCCAGGAATCTGCTTGTTTCTTCCTATGCGATACTGGGATGCTACGTGTGTACCACATGGCTAGCTTCTTATGTAGACACTGGAGATTGAACTCTGATCCTTAGCTCGCTTGGCAAGCACTTGACTATCACTTTAGTCCCTGATTTGTTTTGGTTTTGAGGCAGAGTCTCATGTAGTTGAGGCTGGCCTTCAACTCTTGGTTTTGCTGACTACCTTTCAAAAATGATTGCTGGGATTATAAATGTGATCCACATCTAATTTTATTCAGCGCTGGTGATCAAATCCAGGGTTTTGTGAAGGTCATATGCACTCTACCAACTGAGCTACATCCATAACCCCCAGAAACTTTTTTGAAAGTTCATGAATATAGGGTTTTTCCCATCTTTGGAGTTACTAATGAGGCTGCCCACACCTGAAGATCTGTGTGGGTAATTAGCTGTGGTTTGATCTCTAAAGGAGGGTAGGTGAAAAGTCCTTGAAGAAGTGTACTTGAGGTCTGGCTCCTATTTGCTGTACGACAGATTGATAGATGACCATCATCAACCAGAGTACCAATTAGGGAATATTTGCAGCCATCTAAGCAGGAGAGCAGTGGGAGGGAAAACCTACGGGCAGCCTGGGTGTGTAGGCTTAGGAGGTCTGAGCAGATGAAGAAATACAATGTTAGAGAGGATGCCATATGGTCTCTAAAGTGATCATTGTAAATGCTGTATAGTACCGTAAGGGAAAAGCCTATGATCCTATATTCATTGATAAAAGCACCCAAGTCATTTCTGCATCATTTATGACCAGATACCCCTCCCTGTGTTGTACACAATCAACAGACGAGGTTCTGGGTTGCAGAGTAGTTGGTGCACTGAATCAGAGTGTGCACACAGCCCACCTTTTCTGTATGTGTGACTGTCCTTTCTTAATTCTTTCACAGCCCCAGTTAGGTTTTTAGGACCAAACCATTCTGGGCAAGAGGGGGCGTCTCGGTATTTAGAAAGACCATCTCTCAAAATAAAACTCCACCACCACAACCCAAAGCACACACTAACTTCTATTATTAACTTTTATTTATTTATCTTTGTATTTGTGTGTGTGTGTGTGTGTGTGTGTGTGTGTGTGTGTGTGTGAGGGTACAAATGTGGAAGTCAGTAGATAACCTGCAGAAGTTGGATTTCTCCTTTCGCCGTGTAAGTTCAGGTGACTCATCTCAGCAACCCAAGCTTCTTTTAATCATTTCAGCATCTCAGTGGCTTCAGTCAAGAGGAGTCTATTTGTTGTTCAGTGTGGTTGAATCGGGGTTTTGGGAACTGAAATCATTTTAGAACTCTTGGGTGTTTCACTCCATGAGTAGAGGATGGGTAAAAAAGCATCAAAGGTAGTGTGGAATGTTCTCAGGATTCTATCTGTCTTAGTTACTGCCCTACTGCTATGAAAAACCATGACCAAGAAAACTTATAGAAGAAAGCATTTGATTGGTAGCTTGCTTATAGTATCAGAGGGTGAGTCCATAGCTATCGTGGTGGGAAGCATGAAAGCAGGCAGCTAGGCATAGTGCTGGCACAGTAGCTCCCAACTTACATATGACCCATGAACATGAGGCAGAGACAGACAGACAGACAGACAGACACACACACACACACACACACACACACACACACAGAGAAAGACAGAAAAAGATAGAGACACAGAGACAGACAGACAGACA
>JADRCD010191311.1:0-30202 GCA_019843815.1 Montemys delectorum | reverse complement strand
AGAAAAAGATAGAGACACAGAGACAGACAGACAGACAGACACACACAGACAGACAGAGAGAAAGACAGAAAAAGATAGAGACACAGAGACAGACAGACACACACACACACAGAGAGACAGAGAGACAGAGAAAAAGAAAGAGACCAGAGACAGACAGAGACAGACAGACACATACACACACACAGAGAGAGAGACAGAGAAAAAGACAGAAAGAGATAGAGATACAGAGACAGACAGACTGACAGACACACACACACACAGACAGAGAGAAAGACAGAAAAAGATAGAGACACAGAGACAGACAGACACACACACACACAGAGAGACAGAGAAAAAGACATAAAGAGACAGACAGACAGACAGACACACACACACACACACACACACAGACAGAAAAAAAGACAGAAAGAGATAGAGACACAGAGACAGACAGACTGACAGACAGACACACACACAGACAGAGAGAAAGACAGAAAAAGATAGAGACTCAGAGACAGACAGACACACACACACACAGAGAGAGAGAGAAAAAGACAGAGACAAACAGACAGACAGACAGACAGACACACACACACACACAGAGACAGAGAAAAAGACAGAAAGAGATAGAGACACAGAGACAGACAGACATACACACAGAGACAGACAGACAGACACACACACACACAGAGACAGACAAAAAGAAAGAGATAGAGACACAAAGACAGACAGACACACACACACACACAGAGACAGACAGACAGACAGACAGACAGACAGACAGACAGACAGACAGACAGAGACCCTACCCGGTATGGGCTTTTGAAGTCGTAAAGCCCACTCCCAGTGACACACCTCTTCCAACAAGACCATACCTACAAGACCATATCCTCCAACAAGGCCACACTTCCTAACTCTGTCCAAACAGTCCACTAAGTGAGGATCAAACATTCAAACATATGAGCTTAGGAATCATAATTATTCAAACTACCAGAATAGTTGAACTACCGCATGACAACTTGCCCCAGCTCAATGGCCTGAACGAAATTATTTGGCCCTTCGCCCTCAGCTAATTATAGCACAGGTGAGAAATGTTTAACTTAATGTCCAGGAGGAAAAAAAGAAATGGATTTGGAAATCACATGAACACACTCTACTGTTTTTTCCTTTCAGCCAATATTTTTTCCTTTTTCCCACACATTGAATGCCTTTTCCCACCATGACTATCAGTAAATTACTCAGACACTGTATTCAACTAAAATCCCTAGGTGTTGCTGCCTAACATGGAACCTGTTCATCTAATACATATGAGATTCTTTCTGATAGAGTAATTTAAAAAGTAGAACTCTCAAGCCATGCATGGTGGTGCATGCCTTTAATCCCCGCACTCAGAAGACAGAGTCAGGGATCTCTGAGTTTGAGGCTACCTTAGTCTACAGAACAAGTTCCAGGACAGCCAGGACTACACAGAGAAACCCTGTCTTGGAAAACAAACAAACAAACAAACAAACAAACAAAGCCAAGCTTGAGCTCTCTACTTCCTTTGCTTTCCTCATTTCCAAATGCATAGTGGCATGGAGAGACAACTTCAGTGTCCAATTTGGAAAAGAAAAATGAAAAACATTAACTGACACTGACCTAAAGAAACTAAAAGATTGTTTCCTAGACCAGAAAACATAAGTGAGATATTTAAAAAAAGAAAGGGAGTGGACAGCAACTGGTGAGATGGCTCAGTGGTTAAAGGCACTGGCTACCAAGCCTGACAACATGACTTTGATCTCTGGGACTCACATGTTATAATAAGAGAACTGACTTCTGCAAGGTCTAGCCTCCATACACACAGCATAGCCCCAGCCCTCCTATACTCAAATAAAAAATATATGAAAATTATTCGTGCATATTCATTATAGAAAATGTAGAAAGTTTCAAGATGACATTTTTGTTGGTCTATATGTACTTTGAACATATTCTTTCCAATTAACCTTTCCACCTCCTTCCTTGCTCCTCTTTCAAAATATGTTTACTTTCTATTAAATTTTGAGTGTGTATATTTGTGTGTATTCCATATACAAGAGAAAACACATAATAATAGGATTTAGGGGGTCTGATCTTTTTCATTTCATGATCTCCAGCTTTTTCCACTTTCCTGCCCATGTCAATTTCATCTTCATGGGAATCCATTGCATACTACATTGCCTGAGAAAATTGTTTCAATCATCTGCCCTCCTAGTGGAGGATGGTTTTGTGGACTGTGTATTCAGATATTGATTTCTGTGACCAGAGATGTGCTATTGTCAAACATTTCCTGTCTCAAAGTTGAATAAAAATGGTTTCCCATCACCTCTGATCTGTTAATATAGAGCTGATCAGCCAAAAGCTGAGCAGGAGCAGAGGGGGTGGGACTTCCAATCCCAGTGAGGCGGTCTGGGTGGAAAGAGGAGAGTCACTATTGGACGGAGGAAGAAGGAGGTGCCAGAGTTAGACCAAGATGGTAAATAATGCCACATGGCTGGGAAGTAGGTCAGGCCAGCATGGTCAGATTAGAATAGTGCAGAATTTGTACAGCTTAATGTTGGAAGCTTGTTAATAAACATACTAGGTCTCCATGGAATTTACTTTGGAGCAAGGGCAGGCATAGAAAAGCCCATACTTTTACCTGACCATACTAAAATTCCTTTTTGTTCATTGATACTTCCCTTTGTTGTGTGGCTTCAATGGTTATTGATTGGTCGTATGCTTTCTCTGAGTATATGTATGTAGGTTTTGGAGTCCATTCCCTTCTTAGGGGCATCTGAGAGCTGTTTAATTCCTCTACTAACCTTTATTCCAGACTTTTATTTTCTTTGGAAGGACCGCTTCCTCAGAAATGTAAGAGTTTAATTGCGTTCATAAACAGTTCCTCTTCCTCTATGCTTTCTTGATCTACTCTCAGTCTTTTTTGTCCCTTTTTGTTTTGTTTTGTTTTGATGTTTTGTTTCTTTGATAATACAGTTTACTGGCAGGCCCTGTGATGATTCTAGCACCTACCCGAGGTCTGCTATTCGGATGTGCTCTCTGCCTTAAAGTGGTAAATGAACAGGCTTTTGTTGCTAGAGGTTCTTTACAGTGTAATTTCCTACAATCTGAGATCTACAAGTAGCTTAGTTTAAGATTCCAACCTAACATCATTTTCCCAATTTCCTCTTTGCAAATTGCCAGTACGTGCTAGCCAACAGTAGCCAATATTCACGAACAGTTTGGCTCCCTGTAGCTGCTTCCCTTGGACCTGACAGATCAGTAAGCATATGGCTTGCCTTCTAAGTTATTATTACAATGATTATTGCCAAGTGCTTTGCTACTGCAGATCACAGATTGCCAACTTTTCTGCCTCTCCTGTCAGCTTTCCTTCCCCCCCACTCCCCATAACTGGTAGCCAGCGTCGCCTTCTTTGTTTGTTTTGTAAGGGTCTGAAAACCGATGAAGGAAGACCCCAGACTCATAGTATGCAAAAACAAAGGGTGTTTATTCTGCAGAAACAACCAGCACTTGGACATCAACCATTCTTTGAAATAGTGACTCCCGACAAAGGCACATAGGCCTTCTTATAGGGAACAGGGGGGACTCTTAGAAGGATTGGGTCATCTAAAATTTCATTGGTGGATGCTAGGGGGTCACAGGTGATCCATGGGCTGCATTCCTACGTCATGAACATTCAACTATGTGATGAAATAGGGCTCTGGTGCAGATGGCCCATCCTGAGATGAGATATTTTCCCACCTTTGTGGTTATCACCAGGCTGTTCTTTGGGAGGGGGTTTTATGATCTTATTCTGGGTTTTATGGTCTGTTCCTAGAGCTGCTGCCTTATGACTTAGTTTCTGGGACTTATGATCTGTTCCTGAAGCTTGGTGCTTTACAGTCCTTTTTGAAATCAGGCCCATTCTTTAAATGGAGACAAATGGAGTCCTCAAATGAACACAAATGGAGTTTGTGTTGCCCTTTCAGTTTATTTTTGGCTTTTTTGAGACCATGGTCTCTCTGTGTATCTCTGGCTGATCTGGAATTCGCCATGCTCTAGACTAGCTGTAGACCAGGCTGGCCTTGAACTCACAGATATCCTCCTGTCTCTGCCTCTTGAGTGCCAGGATCAAAGACGTATGCCAACGTCACCTGGCCTATTTTATATTTTTGCTTTTGTAACATTTTACTTCAAGGTCCCATTCATGGTTTTATTCATGACATGAGTGCGGCTTGTGTGAAAATGACTTTCAAATCTCAGTGGCTTGAGACAGTGAGGAACCATGCCAGCACTCATTCTGCAGTCCATTTGTAGCCTGGGCTGGCCTTCCAAGGTTGGGGAAATCCTTCTGCCTCATCCTCCAGAGTACTGGGATTACAGGTCTTTGTTGTCATGGCTGTAGTTTACTTATTTTAAAATACTTAACATGAGAAATGCCACATAAGTATTGCCTGGCTCTAAGACAGATAGATACTAACAAAGAGGACATTTGGACATGCACTTATGTATGTGTAGGAATGAAAAGCCGAGCAGGTCAGATGTTAATGACAAGGATCTGGGAGTCTATGAGTGAAAGATCTTCAGGATAATTTTTCTTTATACTTCTAATTTTTATTCATATAGAATATGTCTAAAGTATTTACTAAATGGATGAGTGTTTGAATGCATGTATGTCTGTGTGTGCACCACATGTATGCCCTGCTCCTGCAGAGGTCAGAAGAAGGTGGAACTGGAGTTACAGCTAAGCCACCCTGTCGATGCTGAGAACTGAACTCAGGCCCATTTCAACAGCAGCAAGTTCTCTTCACCACTGAGACATCTCTCCAGCCCCTATAAAAAAATTAGAACTAGAATTAAAAGTCTTCTTGTGGAAATAGGAAACTATTGCATGAATGGGTATAATTTAAAAATTCAGGGGCTAGAGAGATGATGGTTCAGTGGTTAAGAGTGCTGACTGCTCTACTGAAGGTTGTGAGTTCAAATCCCAGCAACCACATGGTGGCTCACAGCCATCCGTAATGAGATCTGATGCCCTCTTCTGGGATATCTGAAGATAGCTACAGTGTATTTCCATATAATAAATAAGTAAATAAATCTTTTTTAAAAAAATCATAAAAAATAGATCTACATGAAAATCACTCCATCTTACATCTTTTTTTTTTTTTTTTTTTACATAATGCATTGATTTCAATTTGAGTTAGGTTGTAATAAAGTTATAATAAAGTTGTCAGTCTGTTTCTGGCAAGCACACCTTCCTACAGGCTTAATTCATGTGGACATTTCAAGATAAAAATAATTCAAATTCTGTTATTGGGATACATTGCATTTACCTAGTGTATAAGGATGCCTTGCTGGAGAGGGGACTGCTCTGGATTTGGATGATAAATCCGGACAAGTCCTTGGGTCTCACACACTTGTGCTCTCAATAGCCACAGGGCAGCTAGCTAGACTTTGCAGCTGCTGCTCTTCCCAGTCTGTCCTGAAACAAGGAGCTTGATCTTCACATAAATTTCTATTTAGGTTTGAGTGGCAAGTGCTTTTAGCTACATCTTGCCAGTCTTATTCTTTTAAGTTGAAAAGATTTTTCCCTAATATAAAATTGCCAAGAATGGCAGAAGCTAGTCTTAGTACATAGGCAAACCTAAGGTTATTAGATAATATTTTAGTAACAATAGTAGTAATGCTAGTTATGATTTATTTATTATAAGTAATAGCTGTCTTGTATGGAGAGATGGATCAGTCATTAAGAGCATTGTTGGACCAGAGTTTGGTTCCAGCATTCACATGGTGGCTCACTCTGTAACTCTGGTTTTAGGAGATCTGACCTGCTGGCTCTTCTGACCACCTCGTTTACCAGGTGCACTCGTGGTAAACAGACATACATACAGACAAAACACTCATACACATAAAATAAAATAAATTGAACCTTTTCCAAAAGGATCTATTAGTTTCTAGAGTTATAGCTCTGGTGATAGAGTGTTTTACCAGCATAGGCATGATTCTGGGTTCAAACTACACATGTGCACCTCCCCAACTGGGTGCACACCAACCCGCACACACACACACACACACACACACACACACACACACACACACACACATGCTCTCAGGTTCTCTGGATCAAGATCTCCGTCATCAGGGTTTATGTCAAGTTCCCCTATCTGTTCTGTCATCTTCTGACCCCCAGGTTACTTTTTGAGGCAGGATATCAATATGTAGTACAGACTCCAGTTCTCAGTCTCTTAAGCTGCTGGGGTTACAGATATGGGTTGCTATGCTGGGCATGAATGAGTACTAATAACAAAGGCGGTGTGTAGACAGGTAAAGCATTTTACATCATTGGCAAAAATGAACATGAAGAATGGAATGACACGGCCCCGGCTAAGATAAATGCTACATGTCCATAATCTAATACTAAAAACTTTATAGAGACTAGGTACTTTTTAGAAATGAGAAAACCCCTAGTTTAGAAGTCTAGAAATTGGAATTCATTGTGATTCATTTACGGCATGTCTTCTGAGGCTTAAGGCTTGAAGGCTTGGTTCTCAGCTGAGGAAAATATGTTCACCAATGGGTTAATCCATTAGAAATTCATTTAAAAACCAAATAGAAAACCAAACAGGCTGTTAGGGGTAAGGCCTGGTTGGAGAAAGTAGATCACTGGGGCTATCTTTGAAGAGGACATTTTGCCTTAGTCTTTTGTCAGTCTCTGTTTATCATGAGGTGAGTCTGTCTCTCTCTGCCATCAAACCCTTCTACCATGATACTCTGCTCCTTTTGGGCCCCAAAACAAGGGAGTCAGCTGACTATATACTGGAATCTTTGTGAACCCAAATCTTTCATCTTTTAAACCATTTCTCTTAGGCACTGTCATAGCCTGGAGAAGTCCAACATAGACTTCTTGGGAATAGAGTCTGAATATTATTTGGCTGTGTGACTGACAGCAAGTTCTGTTTGCCTCCCGAGGGTTGGGATTAAAGGTGTGAACCACTGTGGCAGCTGAGGATGAGGCTAGAGAGTTTAAACTTAGCCACTGAGGTTTGATTTTCCCTTTTGTACTAACTCGAGTGCTTGATGTTCATCTGGTGATTGCTTACTGCTTTACAGTGAGAAATGAGGCAAAATGAAGAAAAAAGCTCATTTTAGACCTGTCTCTGGCATCCCCATTATTTACACTCACCAATTTGTCTGTTTTTAATAGAAAAAGATCTTATTAGCTAGTTCTAGCTGGCTTGATATTCACTAAATAGTCCAGACTGGCCTTGAACTCCTGGCAATCCTCCTGCCCTTGTCTCTCAAGTGTTGGAATTATAGGTGTGCCTACTATGGGTTTGTTTTTGTTTTTGTTTTGGTTTTGGTTTATTTATTATTTAATTGGTTTTTTAACTGATTCATAAATTGTATATCTTAAATGTGACTCAGAGTTATTAAGTCCAAAATTGAAATACATTTTAGACATTCAGAAACCAGATGCTTCAAGAACAGACTTCATCAGGCTTTTAATTTACTTAGCTTTTGCAGTCTGGTCAGTGTTTCTTGCAGTACTTTTTGAATTTCTACTTAAAAAAAAAACAAAACAAAAAACAAAAAACAAAAAACAAAAAAAACAAGCAAAAGCCAGGCAGTGGTGGTGCACGCCTGTAATCCCAGTATTTGGGAGGCAGAGGTAGGCGGATTTCTGGGTTTGAGGCCAGCCTGGTCTACAGAGTGAGTTCCAGGACAGCCAGGAGCCAGGGCTACACAGAGAAACCCTATCTCAGGGGGAAAAAAAAACCACAAACAAGCAACCCTCCTTCCTCATTTGCACCATCTTTACATTTATCTTCATCAAGTGCTAATGTAGCGGCTCACGACAAAAGCCTGAACACTGTCGCTTTGCTCCCTAGTCTTTCTCTATTCTCATTAGGTACAAGGGCAGCTTGCAGTAGCTGTTTTGTTTTGTTTGTTTGTTTTTTATTTTGGGTTGGGAGGGTAATAAAGACAGGCCATTTCTGTGATTCCAGGAGTTTGGAAAAACGCAGAAAATAAATATAGAATATATGTAAAATGTAACAGGACTGGAAGAAAGAGTGTATCTGTGGTGACGTGTGAACACATGCGCACCATTTCAACATTGTCCTTTTCTACTAGGTTGTGATAATCAGTCGCAGTCCCTTTCTGAGTGCCTTTCTGTCCCCAGCTGGCACACAGGCTAGCAGTAAGGAGACTCGAGGCAGGCCCTAACTTACACTTGCTTAGCACTGTTGTTGCTAAGCACTTTCTTATTGACAAAGGAAAGATGTCACTTGTCTCTTTGATCATAAAATACTACCCATTTTCTCTTTACGCCAACATACTCTGCCACAAGTGAACACCATAATGCTTCCTTCAGTATAATTTTTCCCTACTTTATAAAAGAAAGGCATACTATCATTTTGAGGTTTTTTGGCTTTTTTTGTTTCTTTTGTTTTTTTGTTGGTTTTGGTTTTGGTTTTGGTTTGTTATCAGATGGGGTAACACAGCGCAGCTGTAGCTGGCTTAGAACTTTCAGTGTCGATCAAGATGACCTCTTCTTGTGGTGTAATGTTCCAGGGAACAAAAATCTGGCTGTTAATTACAGGGACAGTATAAACCATTAGTTTAGGGGCAGCTCTCTGAAATAATTAACCAAATCACATAAAAATTTGCAGTGGTTTTCTTTTGTACCTTCTGTTTTAGGTGAAGAGCTACTTTGGAACCATGTTCTTATGTGCCCTGTAGAGACTTGTGAACTAGAATGAGCAGTGGGAATGACTGACAGTTTTCATTTCTTTACATATTGTCAAGGACACCAGTCCTCTGCAAAGTCAGAAACAGAGTTCCACGATATTAAAACAAAGTTCTACAGAACAAATTTTCAGAACAAAACTTTATTTTTGAAGAACTACAAATGTGGAAATACCAAGAAAACTAGAATTAGACCTTGAGACTGTGATCAAATTGCAGAAATCTTATGACAAAACTTTACTATAAGTTCTTTCTTTCTTCCTCTTTTTTTTTTTACATATTCAACTTAAACAACATTTGATACTGAGGTACATTTGTCTTTCTAATAAGCTAGTGGAATCTCATTCCTGAGTTCCTTTTCAATTTTCTGGTAATCTGTGTTTCGTTCTTCTGTATATAAAATCTTTTATTTTATTTTTTCATTAATCTATGCATTCACTTTATACCCTGATCACAGCCCTCCCTCTTCTGCTTGCCCCAGCTTCTCCCCCATCTGCCCTCCCCTTCTTGTCTGAGAAGGGGGGGTGACCCCCCCCACCTCCATACCAACTCACCCTGGTACATCAAGTTTCTGTCTAGACATATCCTCTCCCACGAGACAAGGTTAGGGAAATGGGATCCACAGGCAAAAACCAAGAGTCAGGGAGAGCCCCTGCTCCTGTTATTTGGGACCCCCATGAAGACCAAGCTGCATATGAGTGGAGGGCTTGGGTCCAGCCCATGCTAGCTCTAAGGTGGGTGGTTCAGTCTCTGGGAGCCCCCGAAGCTCCAGGTTAGTTGACTCTGTTGGTCTTCCTATGGAGTTCCCATCCCCTTCAGGTCCCTCAATCCTCCTAACTCTTCTACAAAACTCCCCAAATTTCATCTAGTGTTTGGCTATGGGTCTCTGCATCTGTTTCCACTGGCTGTTGGGTGGAGACTCTCAGAGGACAGTTATGCTAGGCTGCTGTCTGCAAGCATAAAGGTATCATTAATAGTGTCTGGGATTAGTTCTTGCCCATGGGATGGATCTCAAGTTGGGCCAGTCACTGGTCTCTGCTCCATCTTTATCATTGCACATCTTGTAAGCCTGACACATTTTGGGTCAAAGTTTAGTGGGTGGAATGCTGTCCTTATCCCTCTACTAGGAGTCTTGCCTGGCTACCGGAGGTGGTCACTTCAGAATCCATAATTGCATTGCCAGGAATCTCAGCTAGAGTCAATGAACAAAGCAAGTGTCTTGTTGAGTGGACTCTCCTCTCTCCTCCTGGGGCCTTGGCACAGGGACCAGAAGTTCTTCCTTAGTTGTCCTCCCCAACTGTAAGCCAATCAGCTCTTTATTACCAGTCAGAGGTGAGGGAGAATAGTGTTTTGGAAAATACCAAGTCAGGAAATCCTTCATAATAATGATAATACCAAAGTCCAGACAGCACCCAGATCTTCCACAGTAAACAGCGTCTGAACACACAGTGCACAAAAACATCCATCATCAAATGTTTTTGGCTTTTGTTTTTGAGACAGAGTCTAATGAGCTCAAGCTGGCCTTAGACTTCAAATATTCCTGCTTCCATCTCTAAAGTGCTGGGATTATAAGACACTACACCTAACAGTGTGCTACAGTACACAAAAAGACTACAGTATTCTGTTAATATAACTTTCGAAACAGGGTTTCTCTGTATAGCCCTGGCTGTCGTGGAACTCACTCTGTAGACCAGGCTGGCCTTGAACTCAGAACTTCGCCTGCCTCTGCCTCCCAAGTGCTGGGATTAAAAGCGTGCACCCTGTTAATATAACTTTTGAAAAAAAATCTATTTTTCTATGAGTGTTTTGCTTGCATATATGTATCCACCCAAAAGGCCTGGTATCTGTAGAGGTTAGAAGGAAGAACTGAGTCTGCTTGAACTGAAGTTACAGACAGTTGCAAACCACCTTGTGGGAGTTAGGAACTGAGTCTGAGCCCTTCGCAAGAACAACGCATAGTCTTAAACTGCTGAACCATCTCTTAAGCGTCTCTAATTTGTTTTTTAACTCAGTATCTCACCATGCATAACTTTTATATAAGTTGAAAATCTGAAACATTTCTGACTGCCTTTGTCTTGGAGGTAAGCCTGTACTAACAGAGGCTGTGATATGACGGGAAATCATCTGCCTTTAACTCATTTTTTTTTTTCATTTTATGCTGATGTCCAGATAAAATTCTTTGAAATAGGGACAAAATCATATGCTTTCTCCTCTCATATTGGCTCTGTGTCTCCAAACCTAGCAATAGGTATAGAAATAAAAAAAAAAATGTAGTCAAGGTATGGTGGCACACCTTTAATCCCAGTACGTGGTAGGCAGAAGCAGGCAGATCTCAGAGCTGGAGGCCAGCCTGGTCTACAGAGTGAATTCTAGGACAGCCAGTACATATAAAGAGATCCTGTTTTAAAAATGAACAAAGGAGGGGGGGAGAAAAGAAAAATGTAAAAGTAGCTCTCAAATCTGTCTTTTCTGCATCTCCTCTACCATGTCTCAAATTGACAGCTCTTACTGGAGTGGCTGTAATAGCCTTCTTTTTAAAGATCATTTATTTTATGCATGAGTACACTGTAGCTGGTGTGTTTTCAGACACACCAGAAGAGGGCGTCAGATCCCTTTACAGATGGTTGCTAGCCACCATGTGGTTGCTGGGAATTGAAAGAAACCCCCAAAAATGAGTTACTGAATGTGGAAGTGAGAATTCAGGTATGGAGAACACCACTACGAATTCAGAAAAGAATGGTGTTTGAGGTACCCAGAAGAGATGGATTTACAATATAAAGAGGGAAGAAGTGGGCTGATGCCATACTAAAGATTTAGACTCATTCCTTATAGCAAGCACCTCATTTCCTTTTGGAAAGTTTCATAGCTACTTCATAGTTATTTTTAGGAGTTGAAAGAATGACATAATGCACACCACTGAATCTCTCCCCTGGAGTAAACATTTTTTTTTCCAGTTTTTTTTTTTTTTTTCTGTTCTGGTTTTATGCAGTTTTGTCAGTTTTCTTTTTTTTTTTTTTTTTGTTAAGTTTTTTTTTTTCTGTTCTGGTTTCATGCAGTTTTGTCAGTTCTTTGAGGTAAATTGTAGTTGCTGTGATTCTCTGTTGGTAAACAGCTCATCAAGTACATTACAATACAAGTAATTGTCTAGGCATGGTGGCACAAGCCTTTAATACTAGCACTCAGGAGGCAGAGGCAGGAGGATCTTTGTGATTTGGAGGCCAGCCAGAGATCTAGTTTCAAAATAATAATAAAAAAGAATGATTATTACTATTATTATTATATAAAATCACCAACTTATTGTATGCATTGTTGAAAACTGATTCAGTGTCACCTAGTAGACACTCCATAGTTAAAATTTCTCAGTTGTTTATTAAAAGTTATTTCAAGTTACTTTATTTAAAAAGGAGAATTAGTTTTATTTAAGGCTGTGTCCCTTGGTAGTGCTGACACGTTCCAGTGGGTGGTCACAAAACATAGTCAAGGTTAGAGATGGCACCAATTGGACTCTGAGTTTAAACAAAGAAGGAAAGAAGGAGACTATAGAGTTGGGTGGATAGAGAATCAGGGACTGGAGCTTCGGGAGGGGATGTAGGAGGGATAAGAATATGATCGAAATACAATGGAGGAAATCAAAATGCAATGTCTGCAGTTCTCAAAAGTGTAAAAAGACAGATTTTTTTTTTTTCAATCTGTGAACCAAATAGGGCTCCTAAGTTTCCTGTTTTTCCTCCTGGCTATAGACTCTTCCACTTGCTCTGTTTTTCCTGTTTTTAAGGACTGATGGTTGATACAGAATGCTCTCCTTTTATTTACTTTTTTTTTATTTTGCCTCCAGATTATTTCCTTTAGATTAAGTTCATGCCAAAGGTTTGTACTACAAGTGTTTTCACTTGTGTAAGGCATCTTAATAAATCTTTGTGAAATCATCTTTTCCTTACAATCAAAAAATATCTAGAGTGACTCACTATATCTTTGAGAGATAGTATATTGTTCCCCAGCAAACTTCCAGCCAATTTCTTAAAAACCAACCAACCAACCAACCAAACAAACAAACAAACAAACAAAAACAAAACAAAACTTAGCCCTTACAACCTAGATCACGTCTGTGATTCTAAAGTATGTGGGGATTGTTTTTCGTCTTTACCATCAATGGACTTTTTTCAGTCACACTAAAAAAGATCTATTTATTTATTTTTTGTAGAGTGTTTTGATTGCATGTAAGTATGTCTGCCACGTACATGCTTGGTGCTGGAGGAGGCCAGAAATGGGTACTGGATTGCTTGGAACAGGAGTTACAAACCATTGTGAGCAGTCATGTGGCTGCAGGGAACTGAACCTGGGCCTGTAAAACCAACCAGTGCAGAGCAAAACAACATGCCACAAAAGGAGGAATGTTATGTACTAAGTGCTGAGGGAACGGATTAAATGACTATGGAAGAAATTAAGGAGAAAAAGGATTGGGATTGAATAGTGAAAAATCCGGAGTCCCACCCTGAACATGTTATGTTAGAGGAATCTGTCACACTTCCATGAAGTGGGTGTCCTAGTTCCATTAGTGAGAAGAGACACTATGACCAAGACAACTTTTAGAAAGGACAACATTTAGTCGGGGCCGGCTTACAGATTCAGAGGTTCGGTCCATTTTCATGGAAGCATGGCAGTGTGTAGGCAGACACGATGCTGGAGATGCTAAGAGTTCTACATCTTCATTGAAAGGAAGCCAGGAAAGCCACTGAAAAGACTGCCTCGTGGGCAGCTAAGAGGAGAGTCTCAAAGCACACTCCCATAGTGACACATTTTTCCAATAAGGTCACACTCCCTCATAGTGCTAGTCCCTGGGCCAAGCATAGCCAAACCACCACAGTGGGTAATAGAATATTTCCATGTAGTTAGATCTCTCATGTGAGATCTGAGAAGTAAGAATTATGCTCTGGTGAAGCTGAATAAAGATGATGTTTATAGGCTGTTGAGATGGCTCAGCGGGTAAGAGCACTGACTGTTCTTCCGAAGGTCCTGAGTTCGGATCCCAGCAACCACATGGTGACTCACAACCACCCATCATGAGATCTGATGCCCTCTTCTGGTGTGTATGAAGACAGCTACAGTGAATTACGATGGAGCGAGCCGGGGCTGGAGCGAGCGGCCGGCAAAGATCCTGAATTCAATTCCCAGCAGCCACATACATGATGGCTCACAGCCATCTATACAGCTACAGTGTACTCATACACATAAAATAAATAAAAAATAAAAATCTTAAAAAAAAAGATGATGTTTATAAGAGTTGGTTAACTTGTCACATAGAAAACAAGACAGTAGAGAGTAGGGGTCTCAGGGCTCATTATTCCTTTAATTTGGAGCGTGAGTAAAAGAGATAGGAGCCTGGCCAATGAGATCAGAATTATCAAGGGAGCATGCTGACCCAGTAGCCCAGGGAAGAATGTTTCAAGTGTAAAACATTTATAGTCAACCTGGAAATGCTGCTGGGAGTTAGAACCAAATACCAGGAGCTCCCTTGGGTTTTGTTTTCTCCCCAGCCCTCGTGCCTGGTATCGTGTGTCCTGGGGTTGGGATGTTCATATCACTTAACTAGTTAATACCTAATGAGCCTTGATGATACAGATCAAATATTTGCTCTGGTTTCCCCATCACACTTTTATAGCGCTAAGGCAATTTCCTTTAAAGCACCTGATATAGTTGTAATTTTGTAAATATTTTCTGATATGGCAGTAGCCCCGTTAGAATTTGTCCTTAAGAGTCATTGTCTTTGTGCTCACCCTTTTCACCTACTGTCTCTACCACCCTCGAAAACAGTGTATGGCGAATTTTCAACAAATGTTTGCAAAACCAATGGGTAAAAGTGCCTCTCAGAGGGCTGAGAATTATTGATAACTAGCAAAAAGAACAAGACATTGTGAGGTAAGGTGGAAAACTGAATCCAGGGAATAGGCTTATCTGAAGGAGCAATGAAAGTTGACAAAGCCCATTAGTACTTAATGTTCAGCTAGAGAAGTGTGCTGGTACACTCCTATAGTTTCAGCATTGGAAAGAGGCTGAGGCCAGCCTGGGCTACGTAGAAATTTTGTTTATAAAACAAAACATAAATTCCAACCTGGGAGGGAAAAAAGGTTTCTATTTCAATCTTTTCTTTCATATTTACATTTCTTTGTTCATTTTTTTTTCCTTTTGGCCTTGTATCTACTTATCTATTCCAAACTAGTTCCTCTCAAATTTATTTTGTGGGGGAGGAGTGTATGTGTGTGTGTGTGTTTATGTACGAGAGAAGTCAGAGGCAGGTTAGTGGTGGGAGATGTAAATACTGTATCAAGGTCGGAAAACACTAAATTTGTTGAGCAAGTGTTCCAGAAATGCTTTTCATCAAGTGAAGCAGCTGCAAATGTGATCACAGAAAAGTAAGGTCACAAAACTTCTTCAGCTGAATTTAAATCCCGGTTCCATTTACTTTTGTGTTCACTACTTACTTAGAATGTATAAAATGGGACGGTAGCAATACCTACCTACCTTAAAGGGTTCTCTGCACCAGTCAGACAATCCATTTTAGAAACGTAGTGCCAGGGGAGGCGTAAGGTAAATACTCAATTTATGTCAGCATTCTTTTTATTCAAAGTGAAGTCTAGCCTCAGTAGTAAATTCTCATCATATGAATGTATTAGTAAGTTAGTCCTGCACTCGAAGGGTTACTTTAGGGAAGCGGAGGACGCATGGGCACTTACATTTTGGGCACTGCACACTGCCTCTCAGTGGTAGCTGATTTATGCTTTCAGAGAAACCAAAAGCGGGTAAAAAGATGAAGGATAGTCTCCTAAAAATTATCTTGAGGAAAACAATCTATTTCATCCACGAGGGCCGTCATCGACAAGTAGGATCACTCAACGAGGGGAGTCACCTTGGTCCCAAGTCGCAAGTCCTTTCTGGCCCGGGAATGACAGGACTCTGAGGTGACTAGTTTGCCATTCCTCCGCTCCTTGGGGGCATCACAGCGGCCTCAGCAAGGCTCGTCCTCTAGTGGGTCTGGGACGGAACCTGGGACCAGAGTAGCGAATGGGTACTGATAGGGTCAAACCTAAATTGGCCCGGAGAAACTCCCAGCCCGGTAGCCCACGAGCTACCTGCTACTGCCTCATTGGTCTCCCAGAGCACCAAGTCCCGCCCCTAGATTTGAAAGCCTTTTCCGGAAGCGGGGGCGAAACTCCGCCCCGAGCCAGGCCGGCCCCCAGCGCTCTGCGGAAGCCCCGCCCACTCCCAGGGTTCAGCGCGGTGCCTAGCCGCCATTGTTTGAATTTGAAAACCGGGAGGACTTGGTGCTGCTTGTGGGGAGGCGGGCAGGGACAGGCGATTGCTGCAGGTGAGGAGCTGACGCTTTGGGGGTTCAGAGGGTGGCTGCTTGCACAGAGGGCCTGAAGCTGCGACGCCTCGGCCGTGTCAGCGCTCACGGGGTTCGTGGCGCCCGTAGTGCAGGTGCTGGGCTGCTGAAGGTGGGGCTGAGCCGAACCTTCAGGTAGTTAAGTCGCGGAAGGCTTTAATCTGTCCAGGCCTCGGTTTCCTGGTCTGTTAAAGGAGGTACGCGTTAGATTCAAAGACATTAGTTTTTATTAGACACAAAACGACTTGCCACATCTGGTTGCCTGAATCCTGGAGGTGAGCAGTTGTTTTGTCACGTGACAAGGTCTCTTTCTGGGTCGAGTCCAGTGGGTTTTAAATGTCACATTACTTTGTGGCTAGAAAATAGGCTTATTTGGGTTTTACGTGTATATAAAGAAAATGGAAGTGAATCCGTTTTAGTTGAGTTGGTCTATATTTTGAGCCTGCTGTGAAGAGTAAACAGATTTAGATGAATGTCCATTTACTTAAATTGGGAATCACGGTGCTAGATGCGTTAGATTGTTAATCTGTCTCTTTGAAAAATTAGGAGAGAGGTGTCCTTTTCTCGCTGGTATTGTGCATCTGGTAGATTCTTAAAATTTTTTAAATGTTATTTTTTTTTTTTGGTCAGGTTTATTTATAGGGATTTGATGTTCAGTTCAGGTTTAATAGTTCAGTAATGGCATTATTCCATATTCAGATGAAACCTTGTGATGTGTTAGTTACTGATTTTCTTCATCGTTGTCATCATCATCATCATCATTATTGGAGATCCTGGCTGAGGTACCCCAGGTACCCAGAGTTGCGCCCTACTGGCTAGGACTCAGTTCTCTTATTTTAAATGTAAAGTTTATATACATTATTTCACTTTTTACTTATAATCTGAAAAAATTAAATAGGAATTTATTTTGCAGATAACTGAGTTTTAGACGTAGATGTTAAAATTTAGTTTGCAACATTTTCCAGAAGATACTAAGTAATGAAAGTAGCAGATCTTGAGTCACCTGGGGCTCTCTCTGCTGTTTGACTTCTGAGAGGAGAGTATCAGGTTAAGTGAACATTTCATAATTTTTTTCTTTTACTAATTGCATTTGTTTATGACATGTCTTTGGATAAATCTACATAAAAAAAATTGGATCATGGGCTGGAGAGATGGCTCAGTGGTTAAGAGCACTGAGTGCTCTTCCAGAGGTCCCAGCAACCTTCTGTAATGGGATCTGATGCCCTCTTCTGGTGTGTCTGAAGACAGCAAGAGTGTACTACGTATACATAAAATGAATAAAGAAATCTTAAACAAATTGGATCACAAATAGCTGTAGGAAGTGTTCAATATTAGTATATTCAGAATCTATAAATATAATTTGGCCTTTTGTCTTTTCATAGGTCATTGTACTGTAAGTGAAACAGCCTAATGTTTTCTTTCTCTGAAATCCAATTTATTTTTTGGGTGGGGGTGGGGAAGTAGTGGGTTGGATTCTAGACTTTATTTTTTATGCTAATTAATTGGTTAATTTGAGACAGGCCCTCACTATATGGATCAGGCTGTCTTCAAACTCAGAGATCTACCTGCTTTTGCCTTGTGGGGTGGGTGGTCTGAGCTCTTGCTGTCCTATCTAGCTTATTATTAATTTTCTTTTCCTTTGAGACAAGGTCAGTGGCCTAGATTGTCCATGGATATCCTATGTAGCTAGGAACTTGGCTAGGACCTGGAACTTGGTGATTTTTCCTGGTCCATCTCCCTAAGTGCTGGGAGTATAGGCCCATGCTATCACCCCCTATTTATGCTTGGGATGGAACCCTCAGTTCCATGCACGGTAGTCTGCTAACTCAATTATGTCTATGCTAACTCAATTATGTCTAAATTTCTAGGAGTGTAGACTTCAAAATGTAGGTGGCTTACATGCTGATTTATTAAAGCAGCTTAAAGAGGTTGCTGCTGCTGTTGTTCTTGTTGCAGAATGGAATCACATTTGAATCAAGATGGATTGTCCAGACCATCTTATGTTTTAAGTGCTGACCCAATTGCAAGGCCTTCAGAAATCAATTTTGATGGTGTTAAGCTTGATCTCTCTCATGAGTTTTCCTTAGTCGCCTCAAACCCTGGGGTAAGTATAATGTAAGAAAAACACTTGATTATTTTGCTCCAGGGAACATGTGTTTATTTCAGAAACAGTTTCCATAAACTTTCTAGATTTAAAACAGATTTGTATTGTGGTGGTGTTGCTGCTGTTGCTTCTCTTCTTCCTCCTCTTCCTTCGCCCCCCCCCCCCCCCCCCCCCCCCCCCCCACAGGGTTTCTCTGTGTAGGCCTGGCTGTCCTAGAATTTGATCTGTAGACAAGGCTAGCCTTGAGCTCAGAGAGATGTGCCTGCCTCTGTCTCCTGAGTGATGGCATCAAGGGCATATACCACCAACTGCCCATCTGTATTTTAACTTCTCAAAGGCACCCTAGGGCAAAAGTAATAAATAACAGTTTATTTTCAAAACAGTGGGCTTAAACAACCTAGAATGCATTTATCCTAACCTGGTAGCCATTTGAAAACACTTAAATAATAAAACATTTTCAGGTTTTAATTTTCTGCTGGTTAAGCTAATGGTATAATATTCATTGGCATAATTGATTGTAGTAATTACTTTATTATGCAGTTCTGGAGTTGAATATTTTACAGTTCTGGAACTGAACCAACAGTGTCTCTATTGTCATGCAATGTTCCAAAATACTTCTAATCCAGTAAATAGCTGATAGGATCATAGGGAAGCGGGGTCAGAGAAATCCTCAGCTGAGCATTCTCCGTGCCCCCAGTACATGTTTCTGAGAGTAGGAAACCTTCAGTTCCTGAAGCATGAAAGATAAGTATAGAAGTCAGGTAGTGAGCATATGTACTTCAAGGCTCTTTTTCAGAGTCACTCAGTAGTTTTCTGTGTAATTCATCCTTTACCTTTCTAAATGAGGTTTAAAATCAATTTGTCAATTTTTCCATATAAGCTTTCTGGAAGAAATGTTTAATTGAGAATGCATTGAATCTGTATCAGTTTGGAAAACATTCATCATAACAACATTGAGTGTTCCAAACATGGAGCAGTCTATCTCTTTATTAGAGCTGGTTCTGTAATTGCTGTCAGCAGTGTTTGGTGGCTTTCATTGCATTGGGCTATTCACTCATCTATTCTTGTTCTAGAATTTTTTTTTTATTTTTAAGACAGGGTTTCTCTGTATAGTCCTGGCTGTCCTGGAACTCACTCTGTAGACCAGACTGGCCTTGAACTCAGAAATCCCCCTGCCCCTGCCTCCCAAGCACTGGGATTAAAGGTGTGCGCCACCACTGCCCTAAAATTTTTTGTGTTGTGAATGGTGAATGTGTTTGATTGCCTTGGGTAGGAATATTTCTAGTGCAGTGTTGAATAGAGTTGATAAAAATTTTATTTCATTTTTGTCATGATTAATTATTTTTGTAAATTTCCTTTATCAAGTCAATGAATTATGTGAATTAAATGTTTAAAAAACTTTCCTGTTTTTTTATTTAAATGGGTAAATTTATTTAAATAGAATTACCTTATTTTAATTAATTTAGAAGTAGAATATCACACAGCTAGTTTAAAGAAGCCACTTGAACAATCACTTAGCCCCAAACTCTACATTTCTGTGAACTTCATCCAGTTAGGATAAAGTTTATTTTCATTTTTGAGGCAGTGTCTCTCTTTGTAGCTCTCCCTCATTCTACCCTTCAGTCTCTGCATCCCTAGAGTCCTGAGATTTGTTGTTTCTGAGAAGGATAGCTAGATATATATCACTTAATCTAAGGCTGGGCTGGAACTTGTATGTGGCTGAGAATGACCTTATTTTTGTTTTTTTGGGTTTTTTTTTTTTTTTTTTTTTTTTTTGAGACAGGGTTTCTCTGAGTAGCCCTGGCTGTCCTGGAACTCACTCTGTAGACTAGGCTGGCCTTGAACTCAGAAATCCATCTGCCTCTGGTTCTCAAGTGCTGGAATTAAAGGCGTGAGCCACCACTGCCCGGCTGAGAATGACCTTGAATTCCTGAACCCCCTACTAAAATTACCAAGTTCTCACAACTGAGTTCCCTCTCCCTTCCCCTCACCTATGGAGATTAAAAGCTTCTCATATCTACCTGTTTTTAGGAATATGAATTATCTTGATAAAAGCCATGGCCTGTATATGTTAGGCAATCACTTTACCACTGAACTATATCTCTAAGGTCTTTTAAGTTGCCCAGACAGGCCTTGAACTTGTGTATATCTTGAAGGCTTCCATTTTTGATCTTCCTGCTTTACCTTCAGGGTATCTGGGATTATAGGTGTGTGATAGCATACCTGGAACACTCAGATTTGGTTTTGATTTTGTTTGTTTTGTAAGATTTGTTTATTACATATGTATCAGTGTTTTGCCTGTATATGTATGTATGTATGTGGCTGAGAATGACCTTATTTTTTGTCTGGTGCCTTAGGGCATCAGAAGAAGATGTCAGATTCAGAATTAGAGTTACAAATGGTAGTGAGCTATCTGACATTGATGCTGGAATTGATCTCAGGTCCTCTACAAGAGCACTATACATTCTTAATCCTTAAAGTATCTCTCTAGCCCTTCCCCACTTATCCATTTTTTTGGGAGGTGGGGGCACAGGGTTTCTCTGTGTAGCCTTGGCTGTCCTGGAGCTCACTCTGTAGTCCAGGCTGGCCTCGAACTCAAGAGATCTGCCTGCCTCTACTTACCAGGTGCTGGAATTAAAGGTTCTCACCACCACTGCCCAGCCCATTTTCCATTTTTTAAATGTATAAGTAGTTAAACATGTACTGGCTGGGTATAATGGTGCAGGCCTGCAATACTCATACCTGAGAATCACAATTTAGTAGCTGGTTCATGTCTCCGTGGGAATAGCTGATGTTGCGATGCCTAACCATCAGTGTTTGATCCTTAAGACCCACATGGGAGAAGGAAAGGAAAAACTCTTGAAAGTTGTCCTCTAAAGTCTACATGCTAGCCAAGACACCCCTTACCAACAAAACAAAAACATCACCACCAACAAAAACTGTGAATCTTTGGCTAGCCTTAGCTATATAATAGCAAGACCTTGATTGTAGAAACACTAAGAAACAAAGCCAATACAAGTTAGAGACTGAATAAAAATTCTGTGGATTATTACATAATCAGCTGTATGAAGACAGTTACTCTCTGAGAAGCTATGCTTGTACTTTTCTTTTTTTAGTTACCTTTTTGTTTTTGTTTTGTTTTGTCTTGTTTTGTAGGCAAACAGTTTGGGATCTAAAAACTACCTTCAGGTTTGTCTTCGAATAAGACCATTTACACAGTTAGAAAAAGAACATGAGGCTGAGGTTTGTATTGAATTTGATTCGATTTTAATGTTTTGCTTTGATTCATAAATGCAGTTCTTATTGTGGACATGTTTTCTAGGGCTGTATACAAGTTCTAGATTCACAGACTGTTCTGCTGAAAGACCCTCAAAGCATCCTTGGCCACTTAAGTGAGAAGAGCTCTGGACAGATGGCACAGAAATTCAGTTTTTCTAGGGTAAGGAAGTACTGTGGGAAACTGGGAGTTTTTGTGTATGAGGGAGCTATGTAGTAGACTGAGTGAGGGCCTTGCACATGCAAAGCACATACTTTGTCCCTGAAGTATACCCAGCACCCCGTCCTTGCTTTTTGAAGTGAGTAAATCATTGTATTGACCACAAATTATTTTAATGTCCTTTTTATTCTTTTCTAAACTTCGAAAAATTGACCAGCTGGGTGCGTGAGATTTCTGTCTTAGAGTTATTTTTTAGTTAAATTTTATTAACTGTGTGCATGCCATGGTGTGCGTGACGCGCATGTGCGGATCTTGTAGGATTCTTTGTTCGCCTCTTACATGGGATTTAACTCAGGTTAGGCTGGCTGGCAGGTGTCTTGACCCACTGAGTCATTTGCTAACCTTGAAGTTTCTATCCTAAACATTTGTTTGATAGCAATTAAATACCTGCCAGGGTACTTTTGTGGTAGAGAGATGATATTTATTAAATAAATATTTAAAACAAATGTTTAATAATTTTGGAACCTGAATTTTCTTAAAAGCGCGATCCTAAAATGGTCTTCTAGGTTTTTGGACCTGAAACGTCACAGAAAGAGTTCTTTCTGGGTTGTATTATGCAGCCAGTAAAGGACCTCTTAAAAGGACACAGTCGGCTGATCTTTACATATGGGCTGACCAATTCTGGAAAAACATACACATTTCAAGGTAAATATTGTTTATTTTGACTAGAAAAGAACTATTAATTCCTAACGATGTGGTAAGATTTCCATCATATAATCCACATTTTTTAATTTTACTATTTTACTATATATAACCACATCATTTCTTCTCTCCTACCTCCTTTTATATCTGCTCTGCTCTCCTTCTCCAACTCATGAACTCATTTTCTTTAATTATTATTGTTATGTATATGCATGTGTGTGTATGTCTTAGAATTTCTAATACTGTAAAGAGGAACCATGACCATAGCACTCTTATGAAGGGAAATATTTGATTGGGGCTGGCTTATAGTTTAGAGGTCCATTATCTTCATGGTGGGAACCATGGCAGTGTGCAAGCAGACATGGTGCTGGAGAAGGAGCATGGAGTTTTCACATTCAGTTCAGTGGACAGAAAGAGAACTGGCTTGAGCTCCCGAGACCTCCAAGCCCACCTTTACAGTGACACACTTCCTCTAGCAAGGTCCCTATGGGCCAAGCACTCAAGCATGAGTCTGTGGGGCCATTCCTATTCAGACCACAATATGTGAATATGTATGTAAACATAACCACAGCGTGTTAAGTATTGTTTGTGTACATGTTTTTAAGACCTATAAACATGTTCACACTGAAAGTATTGGGGCTGGAGGAATTGGTGCATTTCTTTATTCCCAGCACTTAGGAGGCAGAGGCAGGCTGCTTTTTGGGTTCCAGGACAGACCAGTCTATGTAGTGTGTTCCAGGCTAGCCAGAGCTAAATAATGGGACCTTATCTCAGAAAACAAAATGGAAGTATTGGTTTCACTTTGCCATTTTCATATATTTATGTCACTATATGTTGTTTTCACTTACCCTACTTTATTCACTCAACCCCATCCCTTCCTCTTCTCACCTCCTTCTTTTCAATAGTCTTTTTTTCTGCTTGCATGTTATAGATCATAGATGTATGATACATATGTTCATAGTTACATATATTCTAGCCCTCTGTTTTTGCCTTCTCTTCCCTTTATTTCTCTTCTTCACTTTCACAGTTCTTCTCATACTTTAGTGATACTCTCTTTCTCAACTTAAATCTAGATCTGCATAGGAGAGGAAATAATACACATTTGGTTTCAAATTTGGCTTATTTCCCTGAACACTGATGTTCATTTTGTTGCTAGACAAGCACTTTACAATTACACCACCTCCCCTGCTGTGTTCTATCGTTTCTTGTCCTAACTTTCCTCAACCTGGTTACACAGAGACAACTTCTAACTAGCCATCTTATCTGTATGTCCTTTTAATTTTTTAAAACATGTCACATATATGTTGCTGATGATATTTAATTCAAATATATGTATAAAATTATTTTATACATATAATAGAAAGTAAAATAATGTTAAGAATTATGCTTCAGAGAATTAAGCATGGAATAAATGAGGAACTTTTTATTTTCATTTTGTAATTATGGGCAATAGGAAATTATATTAGGCTAGATCTGAATATAATTTCTGGGTATAGGATCAGAATATGTTGACAATACAGTAAAGACTAAGATGATAGAAACCTGAGTAATTCCTAAAGTTCTTGCATTTTTCCTTTGTACTCTTGCTTCTTAGGTAGTGCAAAAGGAGCTTTGTTAATCCAAAAAGGTTGCCTTTGTCCTATTCTTTTATAGGCACAGAAGAAAACATTGGCATTTTGCCTAGAACACTGAATGTATTGTTTGATAGTCTTCAGGAAAGACTGTATACGAAGATGAACTTCAAACCACACAGATGTAGAGAATACTTACAATTATCATCTGATCAGGAGAAAGAGGAAAGTGCTAACAAAAATACATTGCTGCGACAAATTAAAGAGGTACACCAGTAGTTTAGAACATAAAATATCAGACTCATGAAATTTTTTTGTAAACTTTCAGGATAATTTTAACTTGTATTATAATCTGGGTTTGGTCATAGTGGTTTGGAAAAAAAAATGTAAGGCAGCAAATGGCCATACTAAGTAGAAATGTAAATGTTACTGTTCTTTTTTGATATAGAATTAGTATTATACTTTGAAAATATGAAATATTTGAAAATAATACAAAGAAAAAATTTAAAGAAAAGAATGTATGAAATGAAAGGCGATTTTATGACCGGCTCCCTAGTTAGCTTAGCGGACCTCCACTTTGCACTCTTGCTGCCTCTGCATCCTGGGTGCTCGACTTACTGGGTACACCACACTCCTGCCTCGTGCAGAGAGCTGAGAGCTTTGTCTCTGAATGGATACACACATATGCAGTACCTTCACATTTTATTTTTCTGATACTGGTTATTTGAGCTATATTCTCACTCCCCCTTTGTTAATGCAGAATACATTTTCTTTTAAACAGAAGCGAAATACTATTCTTTTAAAAATAACCTACTTTCTCAATAACCTGACAAATCTCTTAGTACTCTGTATCATCGGGTCTACTAGGAGATAAGTTGATGTGTTCAACTTCCTTTCTTCCTTTAAAAACTTAGCTTAAAAACTAATTTTATATTGTTCTATATTCAGTGCTTCAGTGAGTAGATGTACTATTTCAAATATATTTCCTGTTATTTTCTCTAAACTGAGTTCAAGAGTCAGCAGCTTCTCTTCCTTTTATGGACACAATCTCACTATATAGCCTTGGCTTGTCTTTGATTCTCAGTCTGCCTGCCCTAGGTCTCTGGTGCTGGGATTACAAGTATGTGCCCAACACTTGGCCCTGAGAGCGATTTACTAGTCTATAGGTAGACACCTAAACAATGGTCTCAGTTCTTTGTTTATATTTCTCTATAAATGAGGTAATTAGTGCATCTTAAGAGTTTTTCTTGTGAAATTTGAGGTGTTTGTTGCCATTTGATTTATTCTTATTTTTAAAGAACTCATTTGTTAAAGTAAGTCCTAAGGGCTGGAGATTTAATGTGGTGGTAGAAGGCTAGCCTAGCATGTATGAGACACTCAGTTCAATCAAGCAAAACACACAGAAAAGTTAAATGCATTAGTAATGGCTTATAACTTTTCCATACTGTCATTGGCTTCTCTTTCATATATTTTACTTTCCTTTAAATATGTATACAACACACACACACACACACACACACACACACACATACACACACTTACAAGAATATTTTTATGTGTATGATGTGTATGTGAGAATCCTGGTGCATGTGTGCCAAGGTACAAATGAGGTCAGAGGACAACTTGGGAAAGTTGGTCCCTTCCTTCTGCTCTTGGTTCTGGGGGTCAAAATCAGGTTGTCAGGCGTAGGTAGCAGGCACTTTATCTGCTGAGCCATCTCCCTAGCCTTTATTTGTTTTTTGTTCTTTATGTTTTTTGTTTTTTTTCAATATTTGTTTAGTATGTAGCTTTTTGTTCATGTACTATGATCTAACAATGTTTCAAATGTTTAGGGGATATGGTTTTGCCTTTGTGTAGAGAAGCTGTTATAGTTGTCATAATTGAATACTTCTGACTGGATAGTTTATAGTTAGCTCCTACTTCTGCAACCAGGAATTTTTTTTAAAGTTAAATATATATAAATGTGTGTGCTTGTGTATCTGTCTGTGTGTTGGTCTGTCAAGGTTGCAGGAAAACTTAGGTATGTCTGTTTTCTCTACTGTTTGGGCCGTGGGGATCTTACTTAGGTCTTCAGTCTTGGCACCAAGTGCCTGCACCTTCTTAGCCATTTCACTGATTTTGGATCCAGGAAGTTATCAAATTTTCAGCTAGTAAGGGCCTTTTTTGTTGGTGGGGACTTAGTACAGGGTCTCAAGGTGATCTAGGGCATTGCATGGCTGGTACAGAGCCAAACAGATTTTTATAGCTTACCAATTCTGAGATAAACCATTAATCTACTGATTAATAAATGGGTTAATCCATGAGGCCAGAACCCTTGTGATTTGGTCACCTCTTTTTTTTTTTTCCCTCAAAATTGAAACAGGGTTGTCACTGCAGCTCTGGCTTCGAACTTACTGTGTAGATCAGGCTTGCTTTGAACTCATAAAGATCTGCCTTTAATTGCCAGTATTGAAATTAAAGGAGGGAACCACTGTGCCTGACCTTTTACTTCTTAATAATTCACAGTGGGGATTATTTTTCAATATAAAGTTTAGTGGGAATATTCAAACCATAATACAGATTGATAAATTGAAAAATGAATACATAGTATGTATGAAGCGTTGCTATGCGATGGAGGGTACTGATTTTATGGAAGATAGTACCTTGTTAGTTTCAAAGAATCTTAAAATGAGTTTATCTCTTTCTGGATTTTAAGTTTTCCTGGATTTTAAGTTTTCAAATATTTTTACTGACAAAGAATAAAAAGGTATTAATTTGTTTTAATTAGAAATTTCAAAATAGTAATGATTTTCCTCTGTAAGACTTTAGGAGTAGTACTGAGTGCCTGTAATTATTAATTATTCCAGATCCTGAGGTATGTGGATTTCTTGAGTCCAGGTTTTTAGTGCTAGCCTGGAAGACAGTGAGAGCCTCCTTTCCCTCTTTATCTTTAAAGACTTCTGTTTATTTTATTTTATGTATGAGCATTTACATGTGTGTATATAATATATGTATATATTTTACACACACATATATATACATATATTTATACACACACACACACACACACACACATACACACACACATATATATAAAGCATGTACATGTCTGGTGCCTACGGAGGCCAGAAGGCGGCTTTGGACCTCTTAGAACTGGAGTTAGAGGTAGTTATGAGCCACTATGGTGCTGGGAACCAAACCTAGGTCCTCTGCAACAGAAGCCAGTGCCTTTAACAAGTGAGCCATTTGTTCATTTGCGACCCGCATCCCAGATCCTATTTCAAACCTAGAACTTGATTGTAGTACTTAGCTACAATCAAAACATCTGTATCACACCTCCCTCTCCAAAGAGTGGGACCTATTTTGGAAGAGGGAACAGAAAGATTGTAAGCACCAAAGTTTGGAGAGGACCAGAAATAATATCTTTTGGCTCTGTACTCATCAATTTGCATCAAATATGGATGCCTGGATAAGATTAAGCTAGTCAACATTAGCATGATTGGGAAAGGGGGTTCATGAGCCCCCACCAGCTGAGGAGTTTTGGACAATGGATGTCTTTTGTGGGAAAGGAAAGCCAATATTCATTAAGAATGAGGTCTATGAACAGTCAACCATGCTTACACGGATAGCTCCATACCCAAGGGTATATGGATAACACATATTGGAGTTGAGAGAAATAAAACTAAACTTAAGGGATAGGGATGTGGCTCTTTGTTAGTATTTGTTTAGTATTCACATAACTCCAGATTCATGTCGTAGCACTGCACAAAACTAGGCATGGTGCATATACCTGTATCCTGGCAACTAAGAGGTAGAGGCAGGCAGATCAGAATTTTAAGGGCATCCTCTGTTATATACATTAGCAAGTTTGAAGCCATTCTGGGCTTCATAAGAACTTGCCTCAAAAAAACCAAACCAAACTCAACACCAACAGTATCTGAAATGTTATGAATTTGTTCATGGCTTAATCACTATTGGATAAGTGATTAAAATATTAGTTATTTTGCTTCTTTTTTTTTTTCTTTTCTTTTTTTTTTCTGAGACAGGGTTTCTCTGTCTAGTCCTGGCTGTCCTGGAACTCACTCTGTAGACCAGACTGGCTTCGAACTCAGAAATCCGCCTGCCTCTGCCTCCCAAGTGCTGGGATTAAAGGCGCGCGGCACCACCGCCCGGTGTTGTTTTGCTTTTAACAAAAAGTGTTTTTAAATTCCACTCTTTCTTTTTTAGGTTACCATACATAATGACAGTTACGACATTCTTTGTGGTAAGGATTCTTTTTTCACTTATGTACATTTGCTTGTCTTGAAATATATTTGAAAGGTTTTATTTTCAGAATCGCTCTCAGTGTTGATGTTTGATCATGTAGTACCTGTAGTACCTCCAAAATGCTTCAAAGTTGTATGAACTGTGAGTAGCTGTAAGGTTTCATTTATACTTAATATCATGAATGTAGTTTCTCTGACTTTAATATTTAATTAGAGAATTGCTCTTATTTTTCTTGGTCATTTGCATTAATTTGTATTTGATTCCTTTTTACTTCAAAACAAGTAAGATTAAAAGAAACTAAGCTTTCATTGCCACAAATATTTGTTCCTTTGCTCCTTAAATGTTTCAGTGTAGATGGTAAAGAGATTAAGGATTTTAGGAGTCATGATCTATATATTTCTGTTTCATATTTAGTCAAGGTCTTAATTTTATGCCTTTTGTTGTTGTTATAGGACACTTAACAAACTCTTTGACTATCCCAGAATTTGAAGAATCCATGAACAGTTGTGACCGGTCTAGTCTGAATGTGGATAATATAAAGTATTCTGTGTGGGTTTCTTTCTTTGAGATTTACAATGAAAGTATTTACGATTTGTTCGTTCCTGTGTCCTCTAAGTTTCAAAAGAGAAAGATGCTCCGTCTTTCCCAGGATATAAAGGGCTATTCTTTTATAAAAGGTGTGTTAACTGTCGTTTGAATTTTATCGTTCCAGAGTTTACTAGTAGGTTTTCTGATGAGTATAGGCAATAAATAGGGTTTGTTTGTTTTTTTTTAATTAATTTTTTTTATCCATTATTAACAGAAAAAAATGAGTTTGTGCTTTGGAAGTATATTTTATATTATAATTGAGTAGAAGAGGGTCTAGCATGATCAATTTGCTTGAATGTTAATTATATTTGTGGTGATAAAATGCAGGATGTTCTTTACACTACTTTGCTTTGTATTTGGAACTGTTAAATGTTAGGTCCTCCATGTGTGCTTGCGAAACTTAAATACTAAGTGTCTTTATAGCCTATCTTTTCATGTCTTGTGACATAAGGAGTAGTTTCAGTTGGTGCTCTAGGATGTGTGACCAGAAGAAAGATTTTATGTGGTGCTTGGAAAATACTTTGCAAAGATTATACTGTAACACAATGCTATTTTTTCTAAACTAGTGCATATCTTCTTTATTTGTTAAAGATCTGCAATGGATCCAGGTATCTGACTCTAAAGAAGCATATAGACTCTTAAAGCTCGGAGTGAAGCATCAGAGTGTTGCCTTCACCAAACTGAACAATGCTTCTAGTAGAAGGTAAGTCTTGAACCCTAGGGTACAGTCCTGAGAGAACCACAGTGGCCTATGCAAACGGAAGAAGCTACTTTTACATGGATGTGACCAGTAGGTTTTGACCAGTACTGTCGATTTGTAGGCATGAAAGTCAACTGTAAATAAAAGTACTAGTTGATTTGCCTGGATATTAGGTTTTCCAATATGCAGGATGTTTCTGAGGCAGTTTTACTCTTTGTGCCAGTGTCCTGCATCATTTTCCCAATTGCTTAAAGTGGTGCCCTTTTCTCTATGCCTTACCCTAATATGTACTATTTGAGAAATGATTCAGGCCATACTCTCAAAGGGTTAAGGAAGGATATTTGTGATGAGTGGGGTTAGGAAGTAGGAGACAGAATAAGCTTTATCAGCGAGGTGCATAAATTCTTCCTCTTAAGGAGGAAGTGCCCTGTGTCTCTACAATAAGATGGACATAGGGTGATAATGTGATCTACAGCAGCGTGTATATAGGGCAGATTTATTTATGCTTTGTATATTTTCAAGGAATGTATCTGTACATCACAGCATTTTCACTAATAGTATGATCTCTGCAAGGACATTCTTGTTTCCCCCATAGTCCTGGAGCCTGAGTCCAGGGTCTCACATGTACTAGGCAGGCATTCTACTGCTGACCTACATCCATCTCCAGCCATCATTTTACTTCTTATTTTTAAACAGAGTCCCATTCAGTAGCCAAGGCTAGCCTTGAACTTTAGATCTGTTTGATTTATCCTCA